>NBIL01080902.1:0-22642 GCA_002752925.1 Viola pubescens var. scabriuscula | reverse complement strand
GGGGGGGTAAGGGAAGCAGGATAATGTGTATTTCCATGAAATTGTACCTCAAGTTTTGCAAGCCAAACCACAAGCAGTAGAAGTACTTCTCAAGAAAGGGAGAGGAGACAACATTCCGTGACACAGCATTTGCAAAGAGGCCATAATTGAAGAAGGTACCGTTATTTGGATCACAGCTTCTAAACACAAGAGTACTGTTTTCCCATATCTTACGATCAACATCGTCTGAAGTACCACAATCCAAGTACCTATAGCATTTTCTAGGACTTAATTCATTACTGCACGCAGATTTCCAGCAGGTTGCATGACGCTCCATTGACAGCAAATACCATGATGCCCCTAAGACCTACAACAAGAACAAAATTCAAAAGCCTAGTCATTGCAAAGAAGTAGCAGTAAATAATTGAAAGAAAGAGAGAACAAAAAAAAGGCTGTCACACAGAATAATCACATACATGGCTAGCCAACATGTAGAGCATTAGATTATATGCAGCACCCGCCCAAGCGGTCTTTGTGACAACTCCATTGGCTTTGATGATCTCAGAACTTAATGGAAACATGAGATATAATCTAGGGATATATTGGAGCAGGACAATGAGGACAAGGGCATTGTTGGTATGATCAGTATGATAACTTTTAGCTGCTGGTATAATAAACCAAATTACAATCTGCCAAAAAGAAAAAGGTGTCAAGCCACTTTTTTGCAGCAGAAACAGTGTTCCTTCCATGGTTAAAAATAAAAAGAAAAGGAAAAAGAAGATACATGTAACAAAGGATGGATAAAAAGCCAAATGTTCTGCCGTTATTATTGCTCCTCATCTAATATTTTAATAGCAACAGCAGGCAAAACAACATTTATCCAAACATGCCTGTAGGCCAAATGGTTCAAGTTATAGCATTCTATTCTACTGTAGTGATGCAACGCACCAATTAAGAACAACAGAATGCAGAAAGTACCTGCGGTAGGGGTAACGCAGCGATGAGATCTAGGAAGAAATCTGCTCTTAAATAGCGTCTTGAAATCTTTTTAGGATCCATAACAAGTTCACCCCTACCAAAAACTCTTGAACTAGGTGCTACATAAGCTGTTCTGAACTTCATTACAATATGCAATACATAGAAGATATCCGCAAAGGTACGGAAACAAGTTACAGTAATCCCTAATTTCAAATCAGTATTCATACAAGATGCAATACCATCATTCAGTACTGATGGAAGGTAAAAGAACAATGGATCAACAAAAAGTGCCAGTAGGCAGGTGAAGAGAAAAATCCTGTTCCATTTCAGGAAAACATCACTTCCCGGATCAATGATTCTCTTCCTCCATGGCTCATGATTATTATTATTCTCTGGGAATACCTTAAACCTTCCAAACTTTGGAATCTTGCTTCTTCCGCTACCACTACTGCTCTTAGCTTCAGTTTTCGACAATGGAACAGATGATTTATATACAGGCAATTGCTTTTCTAGGTGATGGGTGTCATTAAACCTGTAAAATTACAAAAACCCGTGAATCAAATCACAGTAAAATGCAGATAAGAACGAAGAAAGAAGGAACACAGGATAAAGTTAGATGCTTTACCGAACTAGCTTTTCTTTCTTGAGCTCCATCGATTTTAATGGTGAAAAATCACATATAGACATTGAGAGAAGACAAGCCCAAGAGAGACCCAAGTCCCATTACAAGGGCATCCATGGAAATTTTTTGAATTCAGATTTCGGAGAAAGAAGGAAGTGGGTGTCCTATATGTTTGACTTGCCACCGAAAAAAAGGAGAAGAAGAAGAAGAAGAAGAAGAACACAGCTCACATGTACTAGTATTCATTCAGTTACTATGTTTTTTTGTGCACGTTACTAGTAATATATAAGAAAAGAAAGAGAGACTGATAGAAATTGAGGGAGAGGACGTGAAGGGCATGATCCAAAACCAGACGACCCATTATAAAATAAAAATACTACTCAGCAGTCAGTAAACATCGATTAGAGAGAATCCAGTGAGTGCAACAGAGCAGCTGACCCCAAAAAATGCAACGCCACCAGATTTCTTGGCCAGCCAGCCTTTCTTATTGTTGCGTCTTTTAAAGTTTTTTTCTTTTTCTCTTTTTTAACAATATTCTTTAATCAAGTTCCAAATTTTAATTAAGTACAGCTATAACTATTAATTACCGAATCGAAAGGGATCTCACCATTATGTTTCTTCTCGGGAAAGAGTTCAGTCTATATAGCTTGGGTTATTATTATTACCGACGTTTCTTTCGATCCGGTTCTAAAAATATACATACTAACTCATTAACCTAACCATTCCAGTAGTGATTTCAAATTTCCAAGAGATCTCGCACAAAAATTGGCCTTTTCAATTGCTCTTCGTCTAAAATCGGATCAACTGCCATATGTTCCATCATTTATTTTACTTGTTTCATAAAAAATTGAAGAATAAATTAGTTTACCTCTTATTTCAATAACTAGATTGATGGTTGGCTTAAACTACAGGGGATAATAAGCAATTTCACCAATTACAGCTTTGATGCCATACGTGTGCAATGTGTTGACTCTTTCCCTTTGCCATTTTCTTTTCAATAAAAATGTAATTATAGAGTTGTCAAGAGACTCGAGTATTACTAAATTCAGATGTTCTTTTTTATAAAAAAGATTCCACAGGTTGCATCCTGACGCATATCCCACAAGAAGGCACCGGTTGACCCATATAAAGTTAACGTACATTACGCTTGCATGTTAACTAATGGCTAAATTATAGGGTAAGCACCGTATACATATCCGCACCCACATTTGCAGATGTGCCCAAACCCGAACTCATACAGTTCGAGCAAAAGAAGGGTATTTGTACCCATGGATATCCACAGATGCCCGTAAACCTCTTTACCATAAACACATTTTAACCTAGACACAATTCAAAAAGCTCAAACCCAGGTAGCATATTCTGAAAGCAATGTATTAGAAAGTAATCCACTCATGCTATAGCAAGTTTGCTATTTTAAATAGGAAACAGCATATATCCAAAAGAAATATACATCCCGTCATACTACTATACAAGTCATGTAAGAACAATAAAGCACCTGAACTGAGATGCCTCCTACATCAAACATATATACATAAGAAATATACATTCCTGTCAAACTATAGCAAGTCAGTTTATGTTCCTCGTTTTCACCTTCAATAGGTTAAAGACCTCGACCACAGGCCGAAACAAGGGTTTAAATTGTTGCCATGCAGCCACAGCAGCAGAAGAAAAAACACCGGGCTATCAAAATTGTGGGCCAGTAACAGTATCATCCAGCAGAATCATTCCAAAGAAGACCACTACAGAACCAAGCCACTTCAGGAACTATCAAAGTGACCATAGACAAGACAAGCACTAAGCAAAGCCTGCAGCCAAAGGCAATGCATAGGACCCATGTAGAGTAGAGTCCTTCCAACAGCTCAAAGGTAAATCTCCGAGGTCACACCATTCAACCACGTATTAACAGGCCAAAGCCCAAAGTAGGTGAGAGAATAATCCTTGGGTAGGTAAATATAAACCATAAAAATCTCTTGTATATATATATATATATATATTAAAAAAAAATAAGGATCAGGACTGTTCAAAGAAAAAATATAAATTGAAAAAATAAAAGGGTGAAATCCTCAAACTTTTTTTTCAAAAAAAAACACTAGGTGATCATCTGAAATCCTGAAATTCAAACTGTCTAATTTCAACTTAGAATGAAAAAAGGAAAAATAAAGGATTTAAGAGTAAGATCCGATCAATTTTTAGATTCCTGAATGACACCTTCTGGGCAACAGATATCAGTACCTGCCAGAAGTGTTTGAAGCAGCTCTTTATCCTTTTAAGTAAAGTAAAAGAAATGCCACTACAGTTTCAGGGCGGCGCATCACAGCAGAAGAGTGCAATGACACAGAAGCATCTAGACATGAAGTAACCCGGGACCCCCAAACATTCAAAATTGAAGACCAATGCAGGGCAGCCAAGAATGAAACCTCAAGTGTAGAAGCACAAAACCAATGAAGCAGAAGCAGAAGACACCTCAACACAAAAAAGAAAAAAAGCATAAACTTTTAGCACAACTATTTAAAAGCAATCTGTCTCAATAAGAACATGCTAATAAATACCTACAGAGCATCTACTTGAAAAGCCCTAAAACTATCTTGCATAACATAAAAAATTTAACCAACATAGTAATAAGTACGGAGGGAACTTAACCAAGTTCATGACGCTGAGGGCGTGGCCCGCTTACAAGATAGTCGTACTGAAGTCCAAATATAATAAACACACATAATCTCATTATCCTCCAAGCAATACAATTTACCAAGACTGCAACACTTAGCTCCTGCTTCGACGTCGATCCCTTACACCATTTCTGTACAAAAAACACCAACAACATGAGGATTGTTATAACATGGCCAATACCATAGTTCAATGTCCAGATCCTATCATTGACTAACAAAAAGGGAATAACCAAGTTCAAGAAATTTCACCCATTGGCATATGGAAGCTCCTCACGTCCACGGTATGGTGGTGGTGGTGATCTGCTATAACTGCGCCCACGAGGTGAAGGGCTGCGACGCCTAGGAGGAGGGGATCGTGCACCACGAGGACTATAACTTCTGCACCAGAGAAGTGTGTAAAGAAGTGAACAAGTGAAAAGAAACCGGCAAGGGTTATCCATCATAAAACAAAAGAACCAAACTGTGCACCTTGCACTTTCAAAGCTTACCTTCTACCATAGCTTGGGCTCCTACGATACCTAGGGCTGCGGCTGCGTCTTCTTCCACCACCACCACCACCCCCACCACCTGAACCTACACGCATGCGGCATTCACGGGCAAAATGACCAGGCTCCCCACACTCATAGCATTTCAAGTCAGAACCACCAGAGCGTCCACGACCACCACCACCACCTCCACCTCCACGGCCACCACCACCTCCACCTCTGGAGTTGTGAGACATCTCAACCCTCCAGCCATTATGACCTGCTTCAAACAAATACTTGATTAGCTAGTAAAATGGAACAAACTATGATGCAAACCTGGTATGTTTGTAACAGTTGCAACTCTAAGGGAAGATAATTTCTATCAAGATTTTCAGTATAAAAAGTGCAGACACTTAAGGACAGAGTAATAAAACAGAATGAAAATAGTGTAGAATAAGTAATGATGAATATCCAAAATATTTTTTAAAAGTGACCCTGTTAACAGTTCTCACAAAAGGGTCAAGACTCAAGACACCAACTGATATGATATGCAACATGTCATTATCTATACATACCATCCAACTCTTTAATAGCATCCTCTGCGTCCCTTTTATCCTCAAAGTCAACAAAAGCATAACCAGGAGGCCTTCGCGCAACCCATACACTGGACACAATGAGAAAAATCATCAACACCACAACTTCTAATTCCAAAACACAAGTCTAACCTCGCACAACACTCCTACTAATCCCATCTAGAAGCGAAGATCAGCAGAATACTGTGAAAAACAAATTAAATAAACCAAAAAGATACAGTAAACCAAATTAAACAAACAATAACAATAAAACCAACCTTTTTATAACCCCAAATTTACGGAACTCATCCTCGAGATCACGCTCAGAAACTCGGGGGTCCAAATTACCGACGTAAACGCGAGACATTGTATCAGTAATAATATCTGCAAAGTAAACTGTTCCAAACAAAAATTAGTAATGAGGTTTACCATTATTTGAACTTTAAAAAATACATAATTACGGAACCACGAAAGAAAGAACATGCGTAGTAGAATACATGAGAGTATAGATATGTGCGGTGGAACTGGAAAGACGAACAGAGAAAAGGAGTAGGAGAGATCTGTACCAGAAAAGAGGAGAGACCCTAGCAGTAGCAGCTGTCTTTGGTTCTCCCGTTTTATGACTGTGTGTGTACTCTGCTTTGTGAGTTTTAGGGCTTTTGAAGTTCTGTATAAAGTTAGCGATTTGTCGTTTAGACCCTTGAGATTTCGTAAATTCAACGTTTTCCCCTAAATATCTTGTCGTATGGGCCCAGTGAAGTTTTATGGGCTTTGCCAATAAGCCCATACAAATAGCCCACAACCATGAATCAATTCCATCTGTTTGTCTTCGCGGGAAAGAAAAAAAAATTAAAAAGACGCGGTCTGTCTTTTTTCAGAAGCAAGCGAGCGAGCGAGTAGAAATTAGCATGAAGAGTAATCAGTAGTTTTTCAGTCATGAATTACAAATAAATCCTTAATAGCTATGGATCCAAATCCAACAACTAAAACGAAATACAAGGGGAAATGTAACACGTAACAATTTTATTTTGAGGCCCCAAATAGAGTCATCCCTCCTTAATCTCTAACAACTCTCCACCTCGTCCTCTCCTCATTCTTTCCATTCCTAAATCCAATTTGCGTTCATCTTTCTGATCCGATCAGCCATCACTTTCTCCACTGTCATGTAAGTATGGTCTTTTGTTCTTAACTCATGTGTTTTCTTTACTTGTGTTTCTTAATTTTTCAATGTTCATGAATTATGTTATTGCATTGTTGTCTGAACGAAGTAAGAGATTGCTAGATTGCTAATGTTGTGTTGTTTAAACATTGATAGTGATGTCTTCGAATAATCATGTCCCTTATGCACCAAAAAATATCCTGATAACTGGTGCAGCAGGTTTCATAGCCTCACATGTCACAAAAAGATTGATCAAAAACTATCCTAACTACAACATCATTGCCCTTGACAAGTTAGACTACTGTTCCAGCACCAAGAACCTCTCCCCATGCCTCTCCTCTCCGAATTTCAAATTCGTAAAAGGCGACATTGCTTGTCCTGATCTTATAAACCACCTCTTAGTAGCGGAGGATATCGATACGATCCTGCACTTTGCTGCCCAAACCCATGTGGACAATTCATTTGGGAATTCTTTTGAGTTCACCAACAACAATATCTATGGTACCCATGTGCTTCTTGAAGCCTGTAAGGTCACTGGAAAGATCAAAAGGTTCATTCATGTTAGTACTGATGAGGTTTATGGCGAAACGGGAATGGAGACAGATAACGGTAATCCTGAGGCATCCCAGTTGCTTCCTTCAAATCCTTACTCCGCAACGAAAGCCGCGGCTGAAATGCTTGTCCTGGCTTATCATAGATCATATGGCATGCCTACAGTTACTACAAGAGCGAACAATGTGTATGGGCCTAATCAGTACCCGGAAAAGCTTATCCCCAAATTTGTGCTTCTAGCGATGAGGGGCGAGCAGTTGCCAATTTATGGCAACGGATCGAATGTGAGAAGTTATCTGTATTGTGAAGATGTTGCGGAGGCATATGATGTGATACTACACAAAGGAGTTACTGGGCATGTGTATAATATTGGGAGTAAGAAGGAGAGGAAAGCTCAAGATGTGGCAGAGGACATATGCAAGCTTTTCGGGTTGGATCCGAAAAGAGCTGTGTGTTATGTTCAGGACAGGCCTTTTAATGATAAAAGATACTTCTTGGATGATCAGAAGCTGAAGAATCTTGGATGGAAAGAAAGAACTTCTTGGGAGCAAGGTTTGAAGATAACAATGGAATGGTACACCAAGAATGCTAATTGGTGGGGTGATGTATCTGCTGTTTTGTTCCAGCATTCCCACATGTCATTACTTACCCACTCTGATGATGATGCATGGCTCTTGCAGACGGGACTAGTAAACGAGCAAAATGGGAGTTCATCAGGAATGAAGTTCTTGATTTATGGAAGGACTGGTTGGGTAGGAGGGTTGCTTGGGAAGCTATGCAGAGAAGAGGGTATCGTGTTCGAGTACGGTAGAGGAAGATTGGAAGATAGGAAATCAATTGAGGAGGATATAATAAGAGT
Source organism: Viola pubescens var. scabriuscula (assembly GCA_002752925.1). NCBI lineage: Eukaryota > Viridiplantae > Streptophyta > Magnoliopsida > Malpighiales > Violaceae > Viola > Viola pubescens. Next base: position 14,791 of record NBIL01080902.1, on the reverse strand, counting down.
TAAGCCATCTCATGTGTTCAATGCAGCTGGGGTTACAGGAAGGCCTAATGTTGATTGGTGTGAATCGCATAGGGTAGAAACAATCAGGACCAATGTGGCAGGAACACTGACTTTAGCTGATGTTTGCAAGAAACATAGCCTTTTGATGATGAATTTCGCAACCGGTTGCATATTTGAGTATGATCAAGAACACCCAGAAGGATCAGGCATTGGATTTAAAGAGGAGGACAAGCCTAACTTTACAGGTTCTTTCTACTCCAAAACCAAGGCCATGGTAATCAATCTTTATTACGTTTACAATTTTCTTGTACATTTTCTTGAACCATTCTTTTCTGATCAATAATAATACTTATACTTGGTTAAATTGAAGGTGGAGGAACTCCTGAAAGAATATGACAATGTCTGCACTCTGCGCATTCGGATGCCAATATCGTCTGATCTTAGCAATACGAGGAATTTCATCACCAAGATCAGTCGTTACAACAAAGTGGTGAACATACCAAATAGCATGACTGTGCTAGATGAGTTGCTGCCAATTTCAATTGAGATGGCGAAAAGGAATTGCAGAGGGATATGGAACTTTACGAATCCAGGAGTGGTGAGTCACAATGAGATATTAGAGATGTACAAGGAATATATTGATCCTGGATTCAAATGGGTCAATTTCGATTTGGAAGAACAGGCGAAAGTGATAGTTGCACCGAGAAGTAACAACGAGCTGGACACTACAAAGTTGAAGACTGAGTTTCCTAATCTGTCGTCAATAAAAGATTCTATCATTAAGTACGTCTTCCAACCCAACAAGAAGACTTGACTTTCTTGTTTTAAATACATCCCTCTTCACCATACTTGTTTGTCAATTACAATTAGCTTCTTAAATCTAAAAATGCCTAGTATTAAAGAGACTCTGAAGTATCCTCACCATAATTCCGGTTATCGGAAAGGTGACATCATCATTCATCATTATCACATCGTTGAACTCAAAATTACTTCAATATATACTTTTTTAATGCAACAAGTGGGGGTTTTGGTTTGTCATCATTCAATAATGCGTTTCTGTCGTTTGACGATGAAGTGGGACAAAGGGGACCAGGACAATTAAACTTGGTGTTCGTTCGTGTACAAACTACAAAGTACATCCCATTATTACTATTCCAATTTGCAGATAAGAGAATTGAAAGAATCTTTTGCGTCATCTAAATTTCAGTTTGCGGCGTGACCTCTCACTGTTTTTTATCATTTTTATTTTTATGCTAGCTCCTCAATCAAGGGTAAGTAATTTTTCAATGGCCCAGTAGTGGATGGTGACGGAGAAAGCTTCGTCAAGCCAAGAGAATCTTCAACTTTTTTATACCCAAAACATGTGAAGAACGAGGAAGAGTGACAAACATGCAAATAAGACATACAAGTTGGTGTTGGTGAGCGTGACGAGTCAGCAGTTCCACGTGTTTCTGACTTGGAAACCAGCTCATACTCTCTACTTAATCATCATCATCGTCATCATCATCATTCGCTCAACAGTCAACACCACCACACCAATCAATCACGATCAGAGAGACGATGGAGGATTCCAGCTCCAGCAGCCAATCAGTAGTTTTTGACGCAATTGTCGTCGGAGCAGGAATTATGGGTAGCTCCGCCACCTATCACCTGGCCAGAAGATCCCAAAAGGTTCTCCTCCTTGAGCAGTTCGATTTCCTCCACCACCGCGGATCGTCGCACGGCGAGTCACGCACCATTCGGGCAACTTACCCGGAGGACTACTACTGCGACATGGTTGTTGAATCGGCCCGCCTTTGGGAGGAGGCCCAGGAAGAAATCGGGTACAAGGTGTATTTCAAGGCCCAACACCTCGACATGGGCCCATCTGACAGCAAAAGCCTCCATTCCGTCATCTCCAGCTGTCAAAAGAAGGGGGTCCCACTCCGGGTTTTGGACCGGGCGCAGGTAACTGAGGAATTCTCCGGCAGGATTGACTTGCCGGACAATTGGGTCGCTGTCTCTACCGGGCTTGGCGGGGTCATAAAGCCCACCAAGGCTGTGTCGATGTACCAAACGCTGTCGTTTCAGCGAGGTGCGATTTTGAGAGACAGTGTGGAAGTGAAGAATATTGTGAGAAATGAGGATGGGATGATATGTGTGATTGGTGCAAACGGCGAGAAGTTTTTTGGTCGGAAATGTGTGGTCACGGCCGGAGCGTGGATGAGGAATCTGGTTAAAAATGTTAGTGGGCTTGATCTTCCTATACAGGCCTTGGAAACAACTGTTTGCTACTGGAGGGTGAAGGAAGCCCATCAGGAACACTTCTCCATTGCTGGTGGTTTCCCAACTTTTGCTAGCTACGGTAACCCGTATGTTTACGGTACGCCGTCGTTGGAGTTTCCGGGGCTGATCAAGGCTGCGGTGCATGGAGGGTACCAATGTGACCCGGATAAGAGGCCATGGGGCCCCGGGTTGCCGCTCGGTTCGCTGAAGGAATGGTTAGAGGGGAGGTTGTCGGGTCTCGTTGATAGTGCCGGGCCTGTGGCTACTCAGTTGTGCATGTACTCCATGACGCCCGATGAGGATTTTGTGATTGATTTTCTCGGCGGGGAGTTTGGGAAGGATGTGGTTATTGCGGGCGGGTTCTCGGGTCACGGGTTTAAGATGGCTCCTGTGGTGGGGAGGATTCTTGCTGATCTTGTGCTTAGTGGGGAGGCCAAAGGGGTGGAGCTTCAGCACTTCAGGATACAAAGATTTCAAGAAAATCCCAAAGGGAATGCAAAAGAGTATGGTGATCAAGTCAGTTCCTGTCTCAATGACTAGAGAATTTGGTAAATTACTAGTTGGTTGTTATTGAACGAGTTTGTATCATTTCTGTGTTTTTCCTCCAGGAAATAGGACGAAATGTCCTGTAACCCAATAAATATTTCGTCTCTTGAAAACTATTGATACTTTCGTGTTATCTTTTACTTTCAACATCCCTGCTATAACCCTTTTAAACAATCCGGCTATAATCCCAGTTTTTTGTTTTTACCGCTAAGAAATCTTTAGTTAACAATCTGCAGTGCATAACCTAAATAATGTTCAACATTGATATGAATAGCAAAAACCCTTTGCACGTATGAATGGAAACTGGAAACGAGTTAGAGGAACGCTTCACGTAAAAATAATGTGCGCACTCTGCAATTAAGAGCTGATTATATATATATACATGTACACAAACTAATTAAAGTAGCATACAGGGCATTGTTGCGGTGTCTAATTTAGTAACAATTGTAATGGTGAGTCGGTGACCAACAAATGCAACCTCTGTTCCAAGAGAACATTCTAAAACTGTTCATTGTAAAGGGGTTGAAGATTCTTTTCCTTATTGGATGATGACAACCAAGCAATCTGAGATTTTTAAATTAAAATGGGAATCACAGTTGGCCTGGTTGAACAAAATAATAATCTGTCTGATTGTATATTTGAAAGAAGACAAAAAAAGAATCAATCTACTCTGCTGATCTCAAAATCGTATACAGCTACTAATGCTGGACAGGAGTCCATGCCGCGAGCCTTCAAGAGAAATCGGAACCTGCAGATAGGACAGGAAATGAATCTTTACCGCAAGAAAGAATCGGTCTTCCAAGCCAGGATATTGTCTATACTCTGTAGGAAGATTTAAAGACAAGGGGTCGTCTATCTAAAGGTCTCAATAAAATGACAAATTGTTCACCAGAAAGTCCGAGTAAAAGAGAGTGCAGAACATTATGAACAGGGAGAGAAGCACAAATGAAAATGACAAATTGGAGCGCTTTTCATCAATGAAACAGACAAGACAAAACCAAGGAAAGATAACTAACCACTTTGGTTTGTCAGACCACAAACATAGCAACCAGGGCATGTATTAGAGCCCAGTATAAAATAATACCAAGCCTCAAAGCAGGCTGTCGCATCAATGCTCGATCACAGGAAACCCTGAAACATGCCCATGTAAGATGGTTATAACTCCAAGAAATCTAGACAAGTATTGGATGAATAAAGGACATCGAATGAAATAGATAATCTTTACCATAGGCCATCAACCATATCAGATACAGGTCTTGTAAACTTTGGTACAATTCTGGATGTGGTAAGTGACTTGAAACCATGAACTGAGATGGAGCGAGAAAAATGAGAATGAAAAGAGATAAACCTTTTATACTGCAAGAATACCAGAAGAAAGAGCAAAGGACAACAGAAATTCCAGTGGAGGGCTACCTTTATCATCATCTTCATCCTCCAACCTACTGCTGCCACTAGTATCCATATCTATAGCAATAGCAACTTGATCATTATTAATTTTGCGCAAACTTCGAACTTGTGATGCAGTGGAGGACCCAGGAACAGTCCATTTGTTTATCTGCATGAAAATCCACTAAAACTGAGAACACGGCCAACTGCTAAATGCAACTAATAAATTCAGCTCCCGGCCAGAATGACCACAAAAAGCATATATCCACGTATTGAACACACAATCACTTGATCAGCCAAAAACTATTCGAAGAGTGCGACAGTAAAGCAATCACATGAGCAGAAAAAATCAAGGTTTAAAGTTTCTCTAGAGTGAAGCAAACAAGTCCATCTCAAGGTATGACCAACTTAACAGCTCATCAGAGTTCTATATCTGTTCCTCCTTCCAATTTTCACTACTATGGGTCAGTCTATCTGAAACAGAAATGATATCTTTTTGTGTGAGTGGTAATTTATTTGGCTGATTTGAGCTAAGTTCAATCCAGTTATTCAAAATGCAATTATGACTGAACATACTCTTATCATAGAAGCCTCAGCATGTTTTATACTGTTTGACAATGCATAACAAACTGCAAATATCCAATGTCATTGTGCATGACTAAGAGACTCACCACAGGTTCAACTTCCAAAATTTCAGAGGCTGCATTTCTGGGCTGTCTTAAATCTTCAACACCTTCAAGCATATTTAACCTGGAATCTTTCTCACGTACAGATTTTTCAAGTGTTTCAACTTTATGTCTTAATTCTTCAACTTTACTTCTTTCAGTCTGCAGTATTGCATCCCTGCTCTGGGCTCCCATTCTTACATCCTCCAATTTTGACAAAATTGAGGTGATCTTCACCTGAAGAATTTCTCTGTGCTCAAGCTGACTTCCACTATCAAATTCCACATCTTGCATCCCCGCTTGAGAGAACAATGTGTCCAACCATGTCAATAACTCATGCATCTCATCTGAATTCCTCTTGCTGCTCAGCTGGGATGCAACAAGATCACCAGTGCACCTGGTGACTTCTTGTCTTAAGAAAGAGATCTCAGCATCACGATCTTGCAATTGTGATTGAAGCTTTTCAACTTCCTCAAGGAGACCTTCAGAAAAGTGGTGAAGTTCATCAAACTTGCCCACAGTAATAGAAAGTTTTTTCATAACCTTCCCACGAGAAGCTTCAAGGTTCTCAATATCAGAGCTCTTTTGCTGAGCTACTTTTTCTAGTTCCTTAACTTTGTTAGTTAAATCTTCCATCTGAACCTCCTCCTCGTCAAGAGCTTGCATTAGGGCTTCAATTTCTGTTACCAATAAGTGGCACCATTAGTATGGATTATCTAAATAAAGAACAACAGTACCGCAAAAATAAGATAACATTTTCAAGGTCAACAGCACTAACCTTGGTCCTTTGCAGCAAGCACAACAGTCAGTGATTGCACCCTTCCTTGCAAGTCTGCTGAAACAGCTTGTCCATCTTGAAGTTCATTTACCCTCTGCACCAATAAATTCCGCTCCTCCTCCATCGATGCCACCTGTTGCTCCAAATCATGCACACGACTTCTTGAAGATTGAAGATCCAAGGAGTAGCTTGATACAGCAGCTTCAGCTTCCTTAATTTGAGTAACTAGATCTGTGCATATCCTCTCTCTCTGAATGTCTTTCTCTTGTAGCTCCTTCTGCAAATTTGATATCGTCATTTTCATTTCATTTTTGTTACCCTCTACAATTTCACCTTTCAGACTGCCAAAATCTTTCAGAACCAACAATAATCTTTCTGTCACACTCTTGATATGTTCCTCAGTGAGAAAATTACGCTCTACACCAAAAGGAAGTCCACCAGCAGGCAACGCATTTCCTAATAGTTTGCCTTTTATATTTTCCATCTCCATAATTGAGCTGGTGCAGGTTTCATATAACAAGGAGATGTTCCTGTTCAAGGATGCAATTTCCTGCTCTTTTTCTTCTCCAATCAATTCCATGTGCTTTATATCTCTCTTTATGGCATCAAATGACTCTTTTTGGGAGGCAATTTTGCTGTGACATATCGCCATGAGTTTGGATAGACTGCTCGCTTGTTCATGTATTGCAACTGAGTGTTCATTTAATATTACTTTAAGAGAACCAATTTCTCTCACTGATTCATGCACAGAACTACAAACTTGAATGATAAAATTGTCGTCAAAATGGTCTGGCACATGGGATTCTGACAAAATATCCATGGACAGCGTGTTCTCCTGAAAAGAAAATCTCATGTCAGAGACAAACAAAATAATAACCAAAACAATCCATCCAAAGAAAATGTCCAAAATTAATAAGCCAAAATTGTGGTTTTAAAATGAGGCTCTTTATAACCAAAAGGATTTCATTTTATACCAGGACTAAATGGATACCAACGATACCTTGTTTTCTGAACCGCCAGACGAAATGATATCAGACGCATGGAAAATTGGCACCTGAACCTCATGTTTCGTTTCAGCTCCATTTAGGCATGACTCCATACCGGCCTCAAGATCTTGCAAAAGTTCCAATTCCTTAGATAAAACATCACCAAGTAAACTCCTGACAAGAGAGGAGCTCTTCTGGAGTTCAGTTGTGGCAGATTTTAACGTTGACAGCTCAGAATATTGTTTCGTCTTCTCTGCAAACTGCACTGTGGACAACTTCTCCAAACAAGAAAGAGCTTCAAGTTTGGCAGCCTCCGCTATGTCCCTCTCCTTCGAGAGTTCAGCAAGTTTGATGGTGGCTTGTGCTAGCTCCTCTTGCAGACCATCATTCCTGTCTTGAACCTCATTCAGTTCTGCAAGCAGCAGCTCCGCTGCTCTGCTAGATTTTCTACACTCTTGTTCAGAGGACGCCACAGCTGCACGCAAACCATAGCATAGTTTCCCGATGTCTTCCAGCTTCTGAATGGGATCACTGTCACCAATTTCACTACCGATATTAATGTTTCCCAGAGAAGTCAAAATCAAGTTCAACATATGTCCTTTCTCCTGTAAAAAGTGTTCAGTTTCAGCCAACCGATTCCTCAACAACAAATGTTCTGATTCAAGGGCTCCAATCCTTTCAGAGTGAGTGGTCAACTCTCCTGCTTTCAGTTCATACTCAGCAATAGCACTGTCCCGGAGCTTAATCTCAAATTTCAAGTGCTCTAACTCAGCAGTCATCTCATCAATTGTTTGTTTCAGGCCATCGCGATGTTGCACCAACGACTTCCCTTTTCTAACTGCGATATTCAGCTTCTCTCTTAAAGAATTAGACTTTTGCTCTTCCTGATTAAGTAGCTCCTGCAACTCCATTCTTCTTTTGTCGAGTGTGTCAACTTCACAAAGCAACAACTGCTGCTTCTCAGCATATCTATCTCTTTCATCTCTCAGATTTATCAGCTCACTAGACGTCTTCTCCAGCTCTTTCTCCAGAAAATCAACATTTGGCTCCTTGCTATCCACATACGTCTTCAGAAGAGTCACATCAGATTCCTCAGCATCTTGTGTGCCTGTATTTCCCACTTCTACAAGATCTGAATCAGATGTTTTAGGATAGTGCTCTTCAACTCCATCCACAAGTGAAGATTTCATTAAAGAAAGACTTTTGTAGTTCTCTATAAGCTTCCTCAGTAATCCTTCCAGGCACTCTGTACTACTGGCACCAGAAACTAAGTCCCTGCTACTAGGAACCTGCAATGCATCACAAACCAAATCCTCTAATTTCCTCATCTCACCCTCAATGTTCTGAATAAGTTCCTCACTCCCAAGCTTCTGAACCAATTTCTCCTGCAAGCCAGTTACTTCATCCAGCAGCTTTTTGTTCTCAAGCTCTAACTGGACTTCCTTTACTGAAAGTTTTTCACGGTCGCGTGTCAGAAACTCTAATCTTTCAGAAAAGTTCTCACTCTGAGATGTAGCTGCTTCAAGGTCCATTTGAAGGTCAGATATCTTCTTTTGGGACAACTCTACCTCACTATTTAAGTAAAATACTCTCCTTTGTGATTCTTCCAAATCAGCAGTTAATGATCCACAATAGTTTTCAAGTTTATCCATCCTCTGCAGCAGAGAATGTCTTTCGTTGTTAGCTTCAGAAAGTGCACTGCTTAACCACTCAATCCTATCCTCCAGCTCTGCAGACCGTAAGTGTGAAGGCATATCAATCCTGTCTAAAAGTTCTTCCCATCTCTGCACCAAGTGGTTCCTTTCTACCAAAGATTGTTCCAGCATTTCATTCTGTTCAGCCAACCCATAAAATTTATTCTGAATGTCCTCATATTTTATTCTCAAGTCATCCAATAAATTAGAGGTTGGTTGAATATCCTCTTTCCATGCATCCACGACAACCAAACCAGTATCAGAATATGACCCCCCGGCAAAATTCTTTTGGTCCCAATCAGCAGGAGGCAACGAGTTTCCAGTCACTGACCTGGCTAACCAGTCAACCTTTTCAATTATATCTCTGGAATGAAAATGCTCTGGTAGTTCCAGATCCTCCAAAATTTCTTCTATTCTCTGGAGAACAGAGTCTTTGAGGAGGAATGACTCTCTTAATGCAGTAGCTGAATTGCGAATGTATGAAAGCTCAGATTCCAGAGACTCCACGCGCTCACCAGCCTCTGAATAAGTCTTCAGCTTCGTTTCCAACTCATGCAACCGCAAATCTTTCAACTGTAATTCCTGTGAGCATCTTTCTAATTCACTTGATGTCTCTGCCAGAGACTGCTTGAGATTGTCACGCTGCACGATTAACCCTTTTCCTTTGGCAACAGCTATGCTAAGCTTCTCTCTAATAGAAGACAACCTAAGTTCTGATTGTTCAAGTTCTGTTACTTTCTCCTGAAATTCAGATCGTGTAGCAACAAGACATTCCTCTGCCTGGGTTAATCCTTCCTTCAAAACAAGGATTTCATTTTCATGCTGAAGTTTCAAGGCAGTTAGCTGATGTGTCGTATCCTGCAAGTCTGCCAATTCCACTACTTTAGATCTAATCTCTTCTCCAAATAAGCTGAGCTGAGCATTAGCTTCCTTGTATTTAAAAACAAGGACAGAGACCAATGACTCCAAATGTGGAACATGCATTCTGTCTGAGTCCACGTCACTACCTTCCACTTGCACTACTTCCTTGACATCTTCAATCAACCTTTGAATAGTACTTAAATCAAGTCCCCCAAGTCTCGTTTCCTCAGCATCTTTTGCTTGACTCATTAACTCCATATTAAGCTTGTTGTTTTGAGACTGAAGCTCTAGTCTCTCAATCAGGAAATTCTCCAATTGCTCAACAAGGGCTTTGTACCTGCTGTAATCTACAGGGTCAAGCAAACCTTCCTCTTTTATGCCAACCACAGATTCTGCCACAGAGCCCAGTGAATTAACCACAACTCCTCTAAGCTCACAATACAGCCTATACAATGTTCCATTGGCTGATTCATTCTTCTGAAGCAAATCATTACATTTCTCGTTCACATCTTTGAACAAATTTAAGGTTGCCTCATGGTCAGTGCGGACAGCTTCCAGTTCCTGCTTCAGATCCTCAATCATCTTATTAGCAGCATTAACATAAGCATCGACATGGCTAACTATATCCCTGAAATCATGATTGCTAGTTGAGATGGTGGAAGCAAGCAAAGGCCCAACAGAGTCAAGTCTCTCAACTGCTTCAACAACACTGGTAGTTGTAGAATTCCACTCATGCTCAACTATCAATGCCCTTTCAGCTGCTTCCTTCTGGATGATTTCTAATTGATCACGAAGCGAAGACGCCATTTCATCTGAACTTTGCTGTAATTCATGCAACTGATTATGCAATTCGTTAATTCTCAATTCATACTCGATGAGTTTTTCACCAAGCTGGTGGTTTTCAGCTTTAAGGCTATCATCTTGTTGCTTCGACATTTCACAATGAGCCTCAAGCTCGTTGTTCTTTTCCTTGAAAACAAACAGATTTTGCTTTACAGCTTCATAAAGAACACAAAGCTCAAGGTACTTTGTTTCTAAATTGTCAGAGTGATCCATTAGGGCATCATACTGACCCTTCAGCTCCTTGTTCGTGAGATCAGCAGCACTTCTACCCTCTTGCTCCAACTTAAAAACTAGATTAGCACGCTCAGCATCCAAGGCCATCTGCCTCAGCACTACCTTTAAATTCCCCACGTATGTTTTGGTTAAAGCGAACTCATCAGTTACTGGTGATTGATCCTCGATGACCTTCAACTCGAAAGCTTGAATCAACTTTGACACTTGTGGAGCCCCCACCTTAGAAATGGATCTATTAATTGAAAGAGCGTGCATCCCTTCAAGTGCCACATCAAGTTCCTGCAGTAATTTCATGGCCTCCTCCAGCTGTCCCTTCAAGACTTCCGGCTCAAATAGATCAGGGAGTAGGCCTCCTGTAAGTTCATCGGACATGGGCTCAGCATCCTGCTCTCTGTAAATTCCACAAGGAAGCTCATTATCAGCTGCATTTTCATAATGGCGGTTCAGTACTTGCAAGTTTCCTACTTCATTTGTTGTTTCCCCAGTAGGTGACACGTGGGCCTCCCTTTCCTTGATGTCCCATATCGTAGCTTTATGTATGTCCAGGCTGCAATTAAGAAATAAATTTTCCTCGCTCAGTTGTTCAAGATCAGCGGTAAATTCTTTTCGCTGAGCTTCAAACAACAAGCAGTCCCTTTCATATTTACACAACCTCTCACGAAGAACAAGAAGTTCAGAAGAAAGTCGTTTGTTCTCATGAATTGAATACTTTTTGTCCTCTTTGAGCTGATTTCTTTCCTCAGATACCAAAGCAAGGTTACCATTTAAGCCAGCCTTTTCCACCTGTAGAGCTTCCACCAAATTCTTACAATCAGACAATTCCATAGACAAGTTCTCATTCCAACTGGCAAGCTGCTCCTTCTCCCCTTCAATTTTCTCTCTCTCTTCTCTAACTGAAGACAAAGTTATACTTAAGTCGGAACTTTCCACTTGTAAAGCTGCCACCACGTTCTTGCAGTCAGCTAATTCCTTCAACAGGACGTCATTCTCATGGGCGCAAGAATCTTTTTCCTCCAAAAGTAGCTCTCTCTCCTTAGTCAATGAAGCAATAGCCCCGTTCAAATTTGCAATATCTACCCGTAACGAAGCCACCAAGTTGTTGTTGTCAGCTGACTCCTTTGACTTGCTCAGTAGATCTGACTGAGACCTTTCCAAGTTATTCTGCAACTCATAAGATCTAGTGGAGAGTTCCTCAATCTCTGCCTTTGCAACATGAAATTGGTTTTGGAGCTCTTCCTTCTGATTAACAGCAGCCTGGAGTTCAGAAAAACTGCGTGCAAGCTCCTGAGAAAGGTAGTCATTCCTCTCATTAGCTTCTTTGAGTGACGCACGAAGGTCAGATGTCTCATGATCCAATCGCTGAATCTGCTGGTCATTGTTTGTTTGCAGAACAAAATGTTCAGAAACCTGTAGCTGGAGTATATCCTTCGTACAACTGGTGATGAATAATTCTTCTCTAAGTCTATCCACCAAGCCAGTAAGGTCATGATGTGGTGAGACCACACTACCAGTCCCCAGCTCTGTATTCGAAAAAGAACCCCTTGACTCAATGAGTAACTTATACTCATCTTCACTTAGCCCCTTTATCACCTCCACAAGCTGAGAGAAGTTAACTGGGTGCTCATTCTCAAGAGCAATTTTTTTATACCCTTGGTCTGGAATTGACACTTCAGCCATTGTAGGCCTTTCCTGAGTTCTGTCAACAAAAACAAAAGACTCCTCAGGCTGATAGGTTTGATCAGGTGATTCTTCCAACTGTCCAGCGTTATGTGGATCCACGCTAGACACAGCCTCGCGGTGATTTTTCACTTCAAAATCATCTGCACCATCAGAGGGATTCACTTGTGAAACCTCTACCTCATCACCAATCTGTTCTGAAGGTACCCCTCCAGCAGCTTCAGCACGTTCACCATGCTTGGGTAGAGAAGGCCTCCGGTCTGCTCTAAACTCTATGTCACAGCTTCCACCAAATTGTTTGGAAACCAAATCACCAGCTTCCTGCATTGCCCCTACCCAGAACCAAATGAGAACTTCAATTATACATCAAATCCACATGAAATAATCCCCATCAACCAAATAATCCAGAGAAGGAAAATATTGATAAAAACAAGAGAAGAAGAGTACCTACATCTGTTACCTGATCTGCCCTTGCAGGGATCAAGGACATATCTCGAGCATCTTCTTGCGATGGCAAGGACTCCTTTCCCTCTTCTACATTGATGTGTCCCATTTCAGCTGGAAAGGTCATTACACTGGAGCCATCAACACTTAGAGGCACATTCTGGTGTTCCATTTCCCCGTCTGAGTCTTTAACGGCAGAGATTTCCATAGATTGTACTCTTGCCATCTCACCACCAACAATTTGAGCACTTTCACCTTTATTAAGGCTTGACGAATCAGAATAATTTTCTGGAATCTCAGCATTATAAGACAATGGGCTCTCCGGTGTTTCTGTTTGAGGAGTCACTGGAGTTGATGTGTCAACAGGAACAGAATTCTCCAATGAATGAGACATTGACGAGTCTGAATGAGACATTGACGAGTCTACAGTCTCCAAACTAGAATCAGCAGCCATTCCATTGCTGCTATCAATGTTTAGCGGCATATCGCTGTGTTTCATTTCCCGTCCAGAGTCTTTAACATCAGAGGTTTCTGAGGACTGTGCTCTCTTCATCTCATCATCAATGATCTGAGCACTTTCACCTTCATTAATGTGTGAGGAATTAGTTGTACTCTCGTGAACCCCAGCATCATCATGCATGGATGTCCCCGTGTCATCAGAAAATGGAGTACCATCTGTTGCTGTTACAGGTGTCACCACAGTCGATTGCAAGCCAACAGAATCAGAGTTCTCCAATGAATTAGACACCGATGAGCCTGCGTTTCCCAAACTTGGATCAGCATGAGAGTCGATTTCCCCTTCAAGAACCTGGTGCAACCCTTCAGATTCAGCAGTAGATGATGCTGCATCAGAATCAGGCTGCTCAGACTTGCCAGATTTTTTTGAGGATTTTCCTCGACTGCTACCACCTTTATTATCTTTCTTCTGACGATACTGCTGAAGCTGATAGTGTGAAACTAAAATTAGTATTTACCCTCGAGACACGATCACTGCTAACAAACCAAATAAAACCAATGTTCTACCTTTGTACAGAAAAAACAGTAACACCAAAAGAAAATGATAACAATACTCAAGCAGCAACGCAACTGGGAATCAAAAACAAGCTCATTTCCTAGCTTCCTAAATTTAAGTGCATTTGTTCCCCTTCCCTATTAATAGTAGCAAACTTCAAGGAATCAACACAGAGAGAGCATGAATAGAATACCTTCTTACGACCAGCAGCGAGCAGATCGGTACGGCTCTTGTTCTTGTCCATCCGATCCACTCTGACTTTGTTTCCCACCCTGAACCTTCAACAGTCACCTCCTCCGCCTCAGCATGTCAACCACCATTAATATAATCCTCCGAGCCACTTCAGAACAAAAATGAAAATGAGCATAATCGTGAACAAACAGTTCAAATTCAAAAAAAAACAAAAATCCTTAATCACATGAGCTAGAGAGCTAAGAAACAACTTGAAGTCTCATTCACCTCAGCCAAATTGCTTAATGGGAATCAAAATGAAGAGTTTTATCATTCCCGTGGTTTCCTCCCATTATCTCAGGAACCAAACAGGCACTATTCCATATTCAAACCGGAAACAACAAAATGAAATCACTGAGCGGTACCTTGGTGAGGCTTCGATCTCCTTGCGGTTGTGGAGATTAGGTGGCGTTAGTTGCGAATTGCTTCGTTCGTAAAAAAAAGAAACGTTTTGGGCAAGAGTTGGTGCGTCTGACTTCTCAGTGTTCTCTTAGATCTAACGCAAACGAAAACGAAAACGAAGTGAAAATTGAAATCGGTCAGAGGAAGAAATTACTGTTTGCAAATTCCTTGCTTCCTCGTTTGTTTGGTCCAATAGCGGTTGATGTTTTTAACCAGAACCGAGAAACGGGTCGCGGTTAACTTTGTGGGCTTTGGCCCAAGACATGTAGTCCATATCCTGCATTTTACACGTTTCATTCCATTCTTTTTCTTATAAGCACAAAGCTGATGATCTTTGATGGTTAAAAAAAGAAGCGCATGCAAAATTAATACTTTGGAGTTTGGATAGATTATTTATAAGTAAAAATATTATTTCATTAAATATTTTTTTTACTTGAATGCTCAACTCTCATTTTAGTTTACAACTTTCGTAGAAAGACCACTAGTAATTAGAAAAAGATCACATAATTATGCTAGACATAAATCGTAAAGAATGGATATTGCATGAAGTTCTTCTTTTGAAAGATAGGGAGGGAGAGGATGAACACCAAAAAGAATTACTATATCATACGCCTAAGCCTTTTATAGTGCTAACATTTAACATGAAAAAATAATTATAATATGTGTAGTTCACTTTCAAAAAGATATAAAGTAGAAACTCGATAAATTAATACTCGATTATTTAATAAACTCTCTAAGATAATATTTTTGGCCGGTCCCGACTCGGG
>NBIL01080873.1:0-13327 GCA_002752925.1 Viola pubescens var. scabriuscula | reverse complement strand
AGGCTTCTGATTAATTCCATTCGTACGTTGCTATAAATACAGTGGGACATTTACTTTCTTCTAGATTGGATTTAGGATCTGTGGTTTTAAAAGGTGGTTGTTGGAGTTATGTGGATGGCCGGTGGCGGTGAAAGTGGCCGGAGGAAGAATATGAAGTCTGATCGAGAGGAAGAAGATGCCATGTCAGCAAAATTACACGTGGCATCAGACGTGTCATGTCACGTCGGACACTTAACGGAATGCGTTGGACACCGTCAGTATGAGGGACCAAATGAGGACGATCATTCGAGTGGAGGTATCAAATGAGGTCGAAAATGTATAGATACCCCAAATATCTTTAACTCGGTATATAAATAAGAATGCAGAGCGCACTCGAACTACCAAGTTACGGTTTCATACTTTGTCTAATCCCCTTAAAATTATTTTGAAAATGCGCGCACATAAATAAGAATGCGAATAGCAAAGCTAACTCAATTTACGTTTTTGGCTAATCTCTTTTATTTGTTTTCTTTTGAAAATGCGAGCATAAATAAGAATGCGAACAGTAGAACGGACTAAAATTCCCAATAAAGCATGTAACTCAATAGTAGCATACCCTGTCTAATCAAACTTAACTTTCTTTTTGACAACGTAAGCACATGAATAAGAATGCGTCTAGCAGAACAAACTCAAACTATTAATAAATATGTAACTCATTAGTTGTTTATTTGCGGGAAAAAAAGCAGACTCGAACTGTTGACTCTACCCTCTGTTTTGCACAGAGTAAAAGCAAACTAGAGACTCTACCTTCTGTTTTGGTAATGGACATTTTCGATACCGATGCTTTCCAAGAAAACAATAATGGTACGTAACTGTGTTTACACGGCCATAGGCTAGTAATATATATTTCAACTAGCATTACATTTTACCAATTAAAGCTAAGAAGAAAAGTATTTATTTTACAGTTATACACAAATATTTGATTAGTAACCAAGTAAAAGGCTTCTAACTGTTGAGAAAATGGCATTTCGATTCTACGTAGCTTTCTGCGTCCCAGAGGAATGATCCGAATGCCACAGCTTCCAACACAAGCGTTGTTAATCCAGCGAAAGACAGTGATATCATTTCATCATTACCTGTCTCAACAGAACCATCCTCCGCAACCCGTATGTCTGGCCTCCCAAATAGAGCTTGAGTTTGTTTCTCGATCAACGAAATAGATTCCCTCGATCTGATAGTCGCGTATCTCTGAAGTGTTTCTGCATCCAAATACATCACATAGGATCTCAGTCTGTATGACTTTTCTTCTCCGGCGTTCGTGAACTGGACGCCATCTTCGCCATCAGGTATGAGCCTGATCAAAGAGTCTGGATCCCAAAGCTGGCTCGCAGGACTTGGATCTTCATATCTTGCTCGCTCTTCATCAAAACCTTCAGGAAGGGTATTCATGGTTCTCTCAAGCTGAAATCGCTGATCGACTCGCCTGAGAAAATATCCATACATGATAGAAGCAGCATAAAGCTTTCCAAGTTTTATTTTGCTAATATGAACAACAGTGTCAAGGGGTCCCACGAATCGATCTCCTAGAACTACAGCTAAATGGCTTTGAATCATTTCAAAGGCTTCAGGGGAATGAACAGATTCTAATTTTTGCTCCTGGTTAGGCCAAAGATCCACTCGTCCAGTAGGATCAGAGGTTGCTGATATCTTTGGTATCATTGAGATGCCATTATCCAAAAACTTCTGAACAATCAAAGAGTAAATAATCTCCTCCAGTGCATTTCTTCTTTCCTTCTCCCTGACCTCAGCTATCCTCCTACAAGTATCAGGATTTGGTCATGCTAGTTGTTCAATAACCAGCAAGTAAACAACAATTGAATACTTCTTGTTCTATAAAAACGTTCAAATTTCAAAGCAACGAACATGGAAGCCATATTAGGGTTAGTTCCAAGTAGTTAGATTGAGACAGTCGTTTCTAGATTTGGTTATTATGGCTAAGTTTATACTTAGCCCCTTATTCTCCCTCTCCTGCAAAGGAGAAAATGGACCTATGATTGAAGCACCCGACATCATAGAAGAAGTATTGCTACATGAACTGCCACCTTCATTTCCTACACTAAAAAATTCAAGCGAAATGTTAAAACAAAAACTATTGGAGATGCCCATCTAAAGAACTGCTATTCTTCCCTCTATACACTAATTTTGCAAGGGATTTTTCCAATAAGTAACAGAGCGCGAATAGGAAACACATTTCATGAAACCAGCTAGGTAGACACCTCTCTTCTGGGCTTCCTTAAGGACAAACAGGTAGCTAATGATCTGCAAACTCCAACTCTCCTAGTCTCCTCATGACCTTGGTTTGAGTTCCTTGCAAAACAAAAAGGAAACAAGGAAAAAAAAAAGAACGACAGAGCTGACGAAACTCCAATTTACATTTCATCAGGAGCCTCTCTCTCAGCATCAACCACGCACACCAATCTGTCAAGATTGCCAAGGGACTTGCCTTGGTAGCTTTTTCCTTCTTATGCTCAAAGTGGCAAGAACAGGGGAAAAGGAAATTATAATCATGAAGCTATCAATCAACTCTCAAGGACTGCCTTTTAGCTTCAATACCTCTACCAGGGGAAGCAAGACAACACACCATGAACCTGAATACCAGTGAAGCCATTGCCATTTGAACTCAGAGAATATCCAATAAAGTTAAACATATTGCCCTCTCATAAATTCATAACAAGATTGCTTTCACATACTATTTTCTGCAGCTCTTTGTAACTGGCAACCTATTTCCCAAATAAATTCCAAAAATTCCATCTTGTAGCAAACAATATGAGAAGCCTATATGACTGCCGGTTAAATCTATAAAATAATCCCCACCAACCCAGCCCAGTCATATGCTAGAATCAGAGCAAAAGAAAAAGAAACCAAAAGAACAATACATCGTCAACTGAAAATACCAGTCGATAGTTACCAGCGGGTAGTGTTAATAAAGTGTGGATGCATTTGCAATTTGGTGTTTCTTCTTTTTGTGGATCTAAGAAAAAAAACCAGAAAAAGTTCAAGCTACTAACTTGGAAAGGAGATCCATAGCTTGGGGCGTTTCTTCTTTTTGTGCATCTCTATCAGCTTGAAGGTTCTCAAGCTGCTGATCAATCGCTGCAGGAAGCAAGTGTGGATGCGTTTGCAATATTTGTGCCAAAAGCTGGCCAACTGGGGATTCAAACTGGAGAGGAGAAACTGGAACTGAATAATCACTTGGATTCGTGGATGCTCTCACAGTAAAACCTCTTGCTCGACACTTCTCCGCTCCAATTCCTCCTATCTTTGAAATGCCAAATGAATTGCATCTCTAGAAAAGAAAAGATGGTGTAAGGAATAGAAAACACCAGTCAAATGGAAGCAGAATGACAAACACCAAACACTTCCATTCATAACATAGACAATGCAAAACCATGAACAGAGATAGAAAAAGCATCCATAATTTTTTGCTAGTGAAATCCTCTTTGCTTTTTGCCTGCATATGAATTTAACTAGTAAAATCTTAATCTTCTGAAGTTCAAAAAAGATTGTTTTTTTGTGTGTGTAGTAAAGCAAAGAACTTCATCAGACGAAACCCATATAGCAACATAAACAAGGTTCCTAGATGGAACTACTTCTGTAATTCCATGTAATTCCATGTATTTTAAAAAATTCATGAAGAATTGCATTTATCCTTTTTGGGTTCTTCAATGCAATGAAAACCAATTAGTTTTATGTGCATATATTCACAACTCAACTTGGCAGCAGTGACTCAAGAGAAAAGAAATGCTTACACAATAAGAATGGCAAAAGTAATTCCTACCAACAAACAGATATTACAAGTTACAACTGTCATACAAATTCATAACCAATTGTTGAAGGTGAAAGAACAAAATCACTTCACAAATAATAATAAACAAACAAACAACCAAAAGAGAGAAAAAGGAAAAGAAGGGTACTTTGAGAAGGAGGGAATGCGAGAGGGAGGAGAAAGAGAAGTGATGGCCAAACTCAGAGGACTTGGACTTGAAGGGGACTGGGCCGGCCGTCGAAGGCGGAACAGCCACCAACACGTCTCTTATCTGCATTTATTCACTGCTTCTCCGATGATGCTCAGCGGTTCAGCTTTCTTCTTGACCAGGAAAAAAAGTAGCGAGGAGAGTTGGGAATGAAATTGGAGACCAAGAGAAGAAGAGGCTGCAAGATATTTCGATAGAGAAAATACTTTTACTGTTTTTACTGTTTTACTGTTTTACACAGTTTACATATATTTGTTTAAAATCTGCAAGATTGTTAGTTTAGTTTTAGGAAAACCTACATAATAATAATAATAAAATATCTATTTTATAAAAATATTTATTTTGCCCTATAGTATAAAAGCTTATAAATTAAAGTTTAAAAAAATACACAAATTTGATGAAAAAATAACAAATATGAGTGTCTATTTCACTAAAAAAAGAAACTATTTTTTTTTTCATTTCTTACACAAAATTTAACCAAATTTCATAAATTTTTACTATTTGATTTGATTTGAAACTACTCCTATCATAATTCATAAAGATTAAAGTTGCAACCTTTATTATAAATATACTAATATGATGTATACCATATTATATCAATTGAAAAAATGATTTAATTATAATATATGCGTCTGCTAGTTTTTCTTTATTTTGATTTATTTTTTGTAGCACTTAGCACCTATGGCAATTCATAGATATGGATCTAGTCACGTTCTAGAGCTTTATGTTTGAGTACAAATCATAGTATTAGTAACCAACAATAATTAACACATTCAAAACCCATAATTTTTTTTAATTTTTAATACAGATGATGCCTAAGAAGTGTGGAATCCCTTATAAAACAGGGTATGACACAAATCTCACTCCCCATACCACCCTAGGTCAACAGCAGCAGTTTACAGGTTTGACCAAATAAGAATTTTAGGGTGATAATACGTGAGCAGCCTACAACTACGAAAGGTCAGCTAGAGTTTCCATAAAAATTTAAACTACACAGAAGAAGGGAGGGACTTCTGTTCTTGCTAAATCGGTTAGGGTTATGCGTCCTTAAAACCAAGCACGACACGGGGTAGCTACATCCTCCTAGTCACTACCCTGTACCTATTTGCCTGTTTGTCCAGCCTGTTGTACATCGTTGTTCGAGTGCTGGTCATTTCGGGCAGCGGCCCTAAAATCTTCCTGTCCAGAAATTTCCCCAAGTTTCTCCTGCCAAAGACAGACCAAACTTGGTCAAAAATCTATACAAAAAAACAGGTTTATTAACTCTGCAGTGCCAAACTAATTAGAATTCTTTTAACTGATAGTGAACAACATCATGCACGGAAACACCTAAAGATCTTAACCCATAAAATATAGAACACTTCAAAAAATACATAAGTTATTGCAATTCCTTTCTTAGGATGTCCAAGAGTCTCATTTGTAAAACGATGTTCATTTTTCAAGTGTCAGCTAACCTGAATGTATTTTAACCCTTACCCAACCGGAACAGGCTTGCAAACGACAAAAAGGAAAGAAGCATAACTGATTGCAACTTTTGGTAATTCTACAGAGGAACATTTGCCAGAAGTTTAAGAACTTTTGCCATTCAGCCCTACCCACTAATTCAAACTTTCTTTGGGGCTACAGTCGTATAACAACTGTTTAGGGATGAAATACTATCTAGCAGAGAGAAAAAAAATCCAGAAAACTGGTTAGCAGATAACCAAACCAAGATTACAAACATCACCTTCAGAGCGGCATTCTCTGCGAGAAGCTGATCATATTCGCTTTTGATGCGATTTACTTCTGATCGAAGACTGGCATTTTCCTCTTTTAAGACTTCAGCGCGGTGGGCCAGCTCATCGCATTCAGCCTGACCCAAAAGTAGAAGCACGCCAATGAATTCATATTAGGACAGAATGTGAGGTTTGCAAAACAAGATTACTGGATTCAAAAGAAAACTTCACTACCTGTTTCCTCAACCTCGAACGGCGAGCAGATTCTCTGTTTGACTGCTTCCTTCTCTGTCTCTTGAGTTCTCTTTCATCCTAAACCACAGAAACAACATGTGTGAAATCACTGCAGAAATGAAATATTTAAACTGTAGCATTAAAAATTGCTTAGGTTAAAATAAATCTTAGATTTCATTAGGATCTCATTGAGAACCTAGCAAGATTAGAACATCCTTATTTTGCAACATTGAATAACTTGAACCACAAGCAAATATTTCATAATTGTAGGCTAAGACAATTCAGTGGAGAACAGAAAGAAAAACAATGTGAAGGAAATAGAGTAAACAAGGAAAGGAGCGTCTATATTTCTAGCATTATGTAGAGGATGTAGAACAGATATGACCGATAAAGTTAAAACATCTGTATGCTGAAATTAGCAAAAAATGCAGTAACTTAATTAGTTTACATCTCAAAGAAGAGTAACAGATGGCACAACTATCAGAATAGGCTGTCTTAAGCATGGTTGCATCTTCTTATGTTCTCTATATAGACACAACCTATCAAAAGAAAACTGAGCTTTTTGTTAAGAACCACAACTTCTGCGTTGTGCTTCAAACGTGATGGGGAAGTCAAATGTTTCCAACAATTTGAACCCAATAATTATGCATGAATATTAACCTGTAGCCAAAGTTGAGATTGAACACTATCCCGCGATCCAGTATTAACTATTCCTCCAGCAACTGGAGCAGAAGGTACCTTCCCACGAATTGCGGGGACAGTAGTGGCTGGTGCTCCCCAGTAGTCCATTCCAATGTTTAAGTTCGTTGTAGGACCAGGAAGAGCTCCGCCAGCATTAGCAGCAGATATTGGGACGACAGCCATTGGTTGGTTCATGATTGCATTATGTCCACCATTTTGAGGACCATGCACAGAGCCACCATTCTGAGATCCATCAGCTGCAAAAAAGCAATTATTGGAATTCAGTATTAATAAGATATAGTAGATGATGCAATGTTTGTCAGAAGAACAATATCACTGACTAAACCTTCCACAGAATCCTGCCTGCCACCTGACTTTGAGTCCTACAAAGATCAAAGGAGGGATATATCAAAACACTGCTGCAAGGGGTAAAAATGAGCAAACAAATAAAGGTAGTTATTAGTTCCCCTGTCAATATGAATTCCCCTCTCAATATGGTGATTACAGACGTCAGAACTTATATAGCAAGTAGTATAGTACTGCAGGAACATGCCTATAAAAAATCTTAGTGCCTAATCAGCAGCATGAAAATAGCTCTTAAAAGATAAAACATATCTGCCGAAACAAGATGAGTAAAGAACAGTATAATTTAAATAGGCGTATATCCAATGCTTATTTTTGCCCCTAAAAAAAAGGGTTGATTGAGTGTCCTCTGTTAATCATTTTTTTGCACTTTCAACAATTTGAACCAATTCAATTCTTTTTAAATATAATCTAAACAGCAAATGAAATTTTCTACCACAAAATATACAAATTGGTTCCAAGTTTAATCAACTGGGCTAAATTGCACAACTTTGACAAATAGAGTTCAATTGACTTTTTTTATGTTCTTAGGATCAATCATACATTTAAGACAACAAAGCAAATTTAGGCTTTCAACCGACCGGCACAAAGAGATACACAAGTGTTTTGCACTAATGTACATTTCGCATGTCATCAGCTCATGACTAGTTCAAGCAACCAGAAATTCAAAGCTTCTTTAGAAAATATTTTGCTAGTAAGTCATACACTACGTTTGTAAAACTCTGGAAATAGTTCACCAATGGTTTTAAAGTTAGACCATTTAACATATAACTAGTTGATTCACCCTCCCTTATGTCCAGATAAAAAAAAGAAAAAAAAGGAAAGCAAAAAACAGAAATATGCACAAATTAAAGATCCTCATATTTTATCCCCACTAGAAAATCTAAGAAAATTGTAATTGATATGTTTGTTCATAGGTGAAAATGATTGTAATTGATATGTTTGTTCATAGGTGAAAATGACTATTATAGGAAGGAACTGTTCATCAAGGATGAAGTTGAAACATTCTGAACAAAAAAAGGGCTAACAAGAAAAATTACAAAGACTATATTAACAAATATAAAGGATGATTAAAATAATGAAATACCAAATAAGCCTAAGGGGCTAATTTATACTGATAGTTTTCTTGCCAGCTCCAGTGTTTATAAGTACCCCTTCCCAAAGGAAATCAACCAATAAGACCGTGAATAAAAAAATAAGATTAAATAAAATAAACAAACTAATTAATGATGGGCTTACATTTTGAGAATCTGCATCGCTTCCTTCACTTGTGCCTTCACTTGCACTCTCAGCACTACATGTCCAGATCATTCCCAACATCAGAAACCAGTTGTGTTAACGATCAAGGAAAGAATAAAAAAAACAGGTCGCATGGATCATCCTCAACATAGTCATTATTGTAACTGATAAAATAACTAATCTGATGACAATGACCTATAAATCCCTGAAACTATATATAACTTGGAAGATAAAAACATAAAGTATGTACGATGGCTGCTTTATCTTTCTTATTAGCTGCATTCGAGAGTAATATTAGCGATTGAAGTGAAGACAAAATTAAAGTTCTTTAAATGAGGGCCATTTCTTCAAATCCCAGCATACATCTGAGTTCTGACTCACTCTTGCCTAGTCCATCTGGTCTTTCCTTAACATCCAAAACTCCAATTGAAAGAAAATGCCGAGATTTCAATATATAGCTAACATGGACTGCTAAACGAAGGCCCATAGCAACTAACAATGTTCTACACAAGTACCAAATTGGGTCATTACCTCTTAGGATAAACTCCATTAGCAGATGCTCCAGCAGTTTTACCAACGTCATTATTCTTCCCTGTGATCATATTGAGACTACCCAAGCTTCCTTTTGATCTTTTAATAGGTAATTTTTCCTTAACATCAGATGGCTTACCATCTGCTTCAATGCTGCCAGGAGTATTTCCCTACATCACATTAGAAGTTAATTCTGTTTAGGGTTTATTGTGCAGGCATGCCATGGAGTTATAAAAATAGAAATTTAGGACAGAAACTCACAGATGCCTCAGCAATACCATTTGGAGAAGGCATTGCAAAGGGACTGAAAGGATAAGAACCCTGTACGAGACAGAACAGATGAACTTTAGGTCAAATCCAGAATATAGAAAACAGTGGCAATTTAAGAATAGGAAGATTTTGAGCATGGAGAAAAATCAATACCGGAGGCATGGATGGATGAGCATATATGCCACCATGGGGATACATTGCAACATATGGATGTGGCGGGGTGCCATAGGGGGGCATAATATGCTGCAATTAAAGTCCATGTAAGAATGCACTAATTAAGAACCCCAAAAAAGCAAATGCAATTTACTGTGGGAGGCAAACATATACTTGAAAATTTACAAAGTGATAATCCCATGTAAAGTAGTCACATCTTCCTACAACAGATGAGACAATGGCTAACATAAAATTCAAAAACTATAGAAGATCATTTAGACAAGACAGACAAAGTGCTTGTCAACTGAGGTGTTTTTTAGGTGTGAAGCCTTTTTCTGGATTAAGGAGAAAAAAAATTGAGGCATGCCACTAGAGCAAGGAAAACACCAGTAACAAAAGTAGACCATTGAGTCTATGATGTAGATGACAAAAGAATCGAAATTTATGCCCTTAAATTGTATCTTACTAGTCATGAGTGTTTCTGTAATGTCCGTATTCGCTGGAATTCTTAGGCTTGGTTTTTATTTAATATTTAGCTCTTAACACCCAAGTAATTTTTAAATAATTAGTTTTTCCCCCCAGGAACTAGAAGTCCTCCTTCTAAATAGAAATTCTAGTTATTCTAACTATAGGA
Source organism: Viola pubescens var. scabriuscula (assembly GCA_002752925.1). Classification (NCBI taxonomy): domain Eukaryota; kingdom Viridiplantae; phylum Streptophyta; class Magnoliopsida; order Malpighiales; family Violaceae; genus Viola; species Viola pubescens. The sequence continues at coordinate 3,494 of NBIL01080873.1, read as the reverse complement.
TTGATTACTTTGAGCTAATGCATATGTTTTAATGCTTTAATCCACAGCGAATCAAATACACTAAAGAGGCTTCAACTCCTTTTTGAGCTGTTTGATTCAATTCTTCCAAAGGTATGAAGATTGTGGCTCATGGATATGTGATGTCTACAAAAATCTGTTCTTTCCTTTCTATCAAATTCTTTCCATAAGAACCCCAATGTACTTTCCAATAGTAATGTTCAGAGCCTGAACCAATCTTTCGATTTCATTGTTTTTCTCGCCTTAATCATTATATTTATTTATTTGTTCAACTGTTAACCTGTATCGAAACCTTAAGCCCAAATCCTTCATCACATCAAATTATAACATAAAACCCTCCAAACAGTAGCTTTCATACTTTTTTGGCTCAGCACATGATCCATTATTACAGTCCCTATCTTTGTACTACATCAGTCTATGACTAATATTCAAAATGTCAACCTGGACTTACAAGAAACCTAGCGAAACACTCTCACCAACTGAAGCAAGATATTCTAGTGCAGCTGTGCAAACATTACCTCTAAAGAAAATAACTAAATAGTATAGGCTTGGTTAGAAATGTCAAACTCATTGGAAGTTGAAGGCTGTCAAAACAAACAAAACACTGAGATTATAGAGTTAAACAGAGTTAGCACGCCAACTGTATTTAGCTTCAAGACTAATTTAGACGTTTTAGAAAAGCTAGACACAGTCTATAATTAGCTCACCAACCGAAACTAGCGTGATGCACAGTTGGAATCTACCAGTTGTACTGTTAAAGAAACTAATATAACATGAACACCAGAAGAAAGTTGGTTTTTAACTAGAAGTAAACTTAAAAAACACCAGGCCACGCATGTTTTTGGAGCAATTAATAACTGGCATTGTTACCTTTTGAATATAGATCACAAACATTGACATAGCCCATAACAGGCTTAGTTGGCAGCATGTTCTAAGTTAAACATAATGAAATCAAACAGAAAGAAACTGTCAAGTTCCATTTGATATGGAAGCCAATGCTACCTGAGTCCGGCTAAGAATAAAGTCAGACTAGCTACAGTAAACTATATCCACCAGGCCAACTAGAACAGCCAGTTGCGATGATGTGACCCTTACACCCAAAATCACAAGACATGTAATTCTATGCAGAATGATGAATACCTGAACACCCCACATATATGGGTGAGTTTGGGGGCTTGATGTCAAGAACCCATGTGGAGGCATGGGAGAATATGCCTGTTGGAGAAATAAGAAACACATAAAACAGCTTCAACACAACATAACTGGCAATTGCTTCAGGCAACAAACCGAACAACAAGTAGTTGACTCATTCACAGAACCTGAAATCCTGACCAATCTGGATTTACAGTGGCAGTTGTGGCAGTGGAAGGCTGCTCCTGAACATCACCGAAAAGATAACCATTTGATAAGTCAAAAAATATGGTAAACCAATGGGAAATTCAAGCAAGAATTAGACAGAGCAGCAGCACCTGAGTAGAAGCAGTTGGCGCTGCCTTCGCCTCCTTCTCCTTGGCAGGTTTATCGGACTCACCACCCGCCATTACTCCAACTTTGTATATTAATAGTAATAATAGTTACCCCTTGGAAGCCACAATTCCTCAAACCATCCTACAAAACAACCCACTAAAATAAATACCACCGAAGTAAGTTAGGCTTTTTCAGGCTCAAGCACAAAAGTAATTTACAGAGGGAGACACACAAAGAATGTGAATTACCAGAAACCCTAACAAAAATGAAGAAACTTTTAGCCCTCAGACTAAGCATGCACAAAATATGAGCTGAAATCGTACAAATTATGGCAACTAAAATTGTAAATTCACAATTACCAGTAGAAATCGGAGCAAAACCGGATCTTTGATCCAGAGAGAGAGCGGGGAGAGAGAGATTTTCAATCAGGGGTGATGGGACGGAGATTAATTTGGGGGAAAAAAGAGAGGGAAATAGAATTAGAAGGGAGATTGAAATGGAGATGGAGAAATTAGGTTTTGTCCGATTGATTTTGTGATTTTAATTTCAGTATTTTGGTTTTCTGGGTAATGGTTTGGTGTATCAGATTGCACTGATGGAGCAGGTGGTGCGGGGAAGGAAGAAGAACAAACACCCGAAAACCAAAAAGCACTTGTGTTCCCCTCGCTACCATATGTCTTACGTGGCGAAAAGAGCACACGTTTTAGTTTACTGGTCAATTCCTTTTTTCTTTTTCTTTTTTTCGTGTGGTTCTGATTGGTCTATGATTGCTGTGCTGGACGGTGATTGATGGGCTTTTCTGTGTGTTGGACACATCAGATGGGGAGGAGTAAAGACCTTTTTTAATTAGAAATAATATAAATCGAGCTAGATTTGTCTAAACTTGGATAAGCTTGACGTACTGCCTTTTTTTTTTTTCTCATGATAATCCTAATTTACTAATTATAAGATGGAGGTTGATAATAATGAAATAAGTATATTGTTTTTTAGGAGATGGAAGATAGATTCTTTTTGATTTCTTTCGTATTCTAATTATGGGGCACGTCAAATATCTACTAATTTAATTATAAATCCTTTCTTGTCTTTATTTTTTATTTTATTAAATAAATTTTTTATTTATTGATCTCTCAATTAGTTCATTATTTTAATGCGAAAAAACTAACATACTTGAATTTACAACTTTATAATTTTTCACCATAATATTAGGTGTTGTTATTTATACACTTGTAAATTGTTATTCACACAATCACACGTCAAATTACTCAATTCATAATTTTTTTATTTTTGATAAATATATTTTTCATACTTAAATTCTTAACTCTCGGGTTGTTCATGAGCCCGCATAACTCACCAAATTCGTTTAACCTGAACTTACTCGCATAAAGTTAACACTATATATGTTAAATAAATAGTAGGGTTGAATTTAATTTTTTTTTGAAAGAATTAATTAAAAACAAGAAACGTAAGTCCTTAAAAAACTGACGGGATCTACATAAAAAATTACAATTATAGAAATTGAGTAGTAAAGTTATCTACTAATAATATGTAAATATAAATATGTTTTTCCAACAACTCGTAGTTTGTTGGTGGCAAATTATCAGTAGGGATTTAGACTCATATTCAAATGTTACCTCCCCCACCACTGAAGATACTAACGCAAGGTAAACGACGCCATGTTCGTTTATTTTTCTTTTTTATTTTAAATTTAGCATATAACTAAACTCGGTGAACTCAGACGATTTTACCGAGTTCATCGAGTTGACGTGAGATTTCAGCGAGAGTTTACCTAATTTAGATTTTACACATGAGTTGGCTCATTTGGGGTAGGTGAAAACGTAAAATTGAACGATTCTACTGGTTAAAATCGTGATTTTGACTACTATGCTCTCACGCCCTAGTTGTGAAAGAGGTTGGGGTCACTGTTAGAATTTGGACAATGGGATTAATGCGTTAGTACCGTTCGTACACGTTAGAACATATGGACGCATATGTTATGTGTGTACCGTCAT
>NBIL01080849.1:0-24217 GCA_002752925.1 Viola pubescens var. scabriuscula | reverse complement strand
ATCCATGCATTCAACATGGTGGGCTGCTGTAAATCTATGACTGGAAATGGTCAACTAAATCAGCCACCATGTATGAATACAATCCATGCATTCAACATGGTGGGCTGCTGTAAATCTAAACAATAGTCAACACCACTACATGCCACATAAACAACTTTAAAAGCGGTCTATGCCATGTCAGAGACGAAAAATGTCTCATTTCAGAGAATAAAGGATATTTTATGTACATTAATGCAGTATAGGGATGAGATTTAACAATTTTCATAAATAGTGGGACGAAAAATATCATTAATCCGTTAAAGTGTTCAAACTTTATTATAATTTTTTTAAGGTCATTCGGTATTCGGTCACCATATTAGGTATGGACTATTTAGGACTCGAGTTGTGAAGAACCTAAAAGGATGTGAAAGCTCTCTCTCACAATGGTATAACATATTTATTTTGGAAAACTTCAATTTCATCCCACACGTACTAGGTTACCACAAATTTAGTCCTAAACGTTTCAAACACAACTATGTTATCCTTAATCTTTCTACTGGTTTTCAATTTAGTCCTACCGTTAACTTTTCAGTTAATTTTGAGGAAAAAGTAATAAAATGACATGCTTTTAGCATAATTTATTACTCATCTGTCTCAAAATAGTAGTCGTTTAAGGTTTTATCACACAAACTAATTAATCATTGGGTAGCCTACTTTTAGCTAAAAATACGATTCTCTGTTTAAATATATCTATTTCCTCCTCTTTTTGAAGATATACATTAAGATTAGTAAAATTGGAAAGTATGTTAAAACCTCTCCTTTTTTTTAGGGATAAATGAACGATTTCATTAATAAATATTCTTGATACAAAGAAAGGTCATAAAACTAAAACAATGCACCAAAAGTAACAACATAGAGAACCATAATGATGGTTTCAATACAAAGTTCTTACTCCACTATCTACGAAAGAAATGATTGATGTTGTCCCAAACGATGATTGGTCCCTCCTTGCTCACTGAGGCAGATGGTGACGAAACATGTAGATTGTCAAACTTCTTGCTATGGGATATTTTAATCAAATCACGTCCATTGACAAACCATAAACCGTTATTCATCAACGAGATACACGTTGGCTCCAATGATGAGCGACACGCATCAATACATAGCTTCGAAGATAGATCTGAAAAGCAACTCAAATGAAACAAACACCACCAAAATACCTTTATTCAAATGACCAAAATCAACAAACCTTTAATAAAAGGACCAATAAACTTTAAATAAAAGGATCACATTTATTAAAAAGGACAACTACGTTTGAAACTATTTATTAAGAATCTAGAAAAGAGTCTAATGATTACAGTTAAAGGGGAAAGGGCCACCAAAGATCAACGGAAACATTTGGCAGCCCCTAAGCTGAATAAGATAAGCTAGGTTTTTTTTTCCTAAGAGGGAGAAAAATAGTGGCTAGCTTATTTTTTTGCTAAAACACCTCTTTGAAATTCTACAAACAACTACTATTATGAAAAAAATGGTAAAAAGGGTATAATGAACCGTGGACTTTGACGTTTTATTTAATCGCAACCTTTTACTTTTTTGTTGCTTTTTACCCCCTTCAATTATGCATTTTTTGTTGCATTACAACCCCGTCATGGCTTAATGCTAACATGGCACCGTTAAGTGCCACGCCATCCACTCAACCATCGCCACGTCGGATTTGGGCCACGTATGTTTTGCCACGTCAGAAACTTGCCACGCCGGCTGGTAACGTGGCAAGTGGGGGGGGTGTTCTTCTCACGACAACTCTTTATTCTTCTTCTTCTTCATTTGTTCCATACCCAAACAAAAACCTAACATTTTTCCTTACCCAGCCTAAATTTTTCCATATCCAGCCTTCCTTCTCATCTTGTAAAATAGACAAAACCCGTACATTTTTCAATTGTCTCCTCCCCATCAAAATCCCAACCACCACTTTTCCTCTCTTCCTTGCCTCATCTCTTCTCCTTCCTCAAAACCCTAACTTCCATTTTTTCTATATTTTCTACCTCACATCTTCTCTATCTCGTTGCTAAAACACAATGAAACGCTCGTCATCCTCCTCCTCACGGTCCTCATGCTCCAAGGCCGAGTCACATTAGCGCAACGTGAATCACCGCCAAGCTTATAAAATCTCGACGATTGGGCAAAAACTAGTGTTGGATTATGAAGGGCCAGATATTATGTGTTTTTGTGGAAAGAAGGCTCCGCTCTGGGCTTCTTGGACCGATGTCAATCCAGGCAGGAGATTTGTCACTTGTGCCTTTTTCAACCGATATAATTTCCATAAATGGGTAGACGACGAGATGCAAGATCGGGTCAAAGAGGTCATTATTGGATTGAGGAATAGGGAGAAAGAATTGGTGGCAGACATGGATATGTTAGCTGATGACAGTGAAGAACTGAGGCTAGACTAAACGCTATAGTTACGATCTTGAAGAATTATGCAAAAAATTTGAAAGAGGAGAATGAGAGATTGAAGTTGGTAGTTAGAAACCAGACAAGTTATATTCAGAAACTGCGAAGAAGAATGTGGTTTATGGTATTTTGTTGGAGTGTTTGTACGTATTTGTATTATTTGGTTTGAATGTTGTACTTGATAAAATGTTTTTATGTTTTTATGTTTTGGTTTGAATGTTCTACTAGATAAAATGGTTCTTTACTTTGGTTACCAAGAAGATATACAGTCTGTAGTTGATGATATCTAGATGCTTTGGAACAATTTTATGGTTATTAGTTGATGTATTATTTTGATATTTGGAACAATTTTATGGATGAATAATATTGATATTAGTAAATTGTGGAATTTAACTGTAAAATTGTAAAGTTATTGTAACCATGTAAATGAATAATATTTGGATGTTGAGTTTGAATCTTTTACACGAAACATTATAATGGAGTTATTTACACGAAATATTATAACGTAGTTATTTACACGAAACATTATAACGGAGTTATTTACACGAAATATTATAACGTAGTTATTTACACAAAACACAATAACGGAGTAATTTACACAAAATATTATAACGAAGTAAGTACACAAAATATTATAACGAAGTAATTATAATTTTATAACGCAAATAACAACGTAAACAAACTGTCTTAATAATTAATGTTTTAATCCAAACACATAACATCAAAGTCATCACTACATATTCATCCTCTAACTACCTTTCAATTATATGTTGCTATGGTGAAAGCAAAATTACAGCAATGGCAGAAACTAGAGAAGATAGATGTCAAAAGAAGCTGCAACATGCATCAGTCTTCACTAAATGCATTAGTCTTCACAAAATGTTGCAGTCTTCACAAAAATATGTTAGTCTTCACAAAATCAGTCTTCAATTTTTTTTTCCCACCACCAGTCCCACCAATTCCATCTTCATACCTCGATGGTACTTTCATAATTCTTTGAGACACCTTACCAGGTTGTGCACATATCACATCACACGTTTAAAGTTAGATACAAAGATTCAAAAATGACATGTACAGTCAAACAATAAAGGTGAGTACTCACATTATATATCATCACACCATTTAGGTAAAAATGAACTCCTTCTCCTACAAACTTAGGTGATCTACCTCTTTTCTTTGTTTGGTCATTAGGATTATTTAGTGGTCTACCTCTCTTTTTGGGTTGAGAAATGGGAATAGCTTGTGGTTCCTTTGCAGGCCTGCCTCTTTTCCTTTGTGGTGCTTTAGGTGGTTCTGGTTGAGCAACTGCCTGGACAAGTCTTGGTGCACCTCCAGTTGAGTTTGAACTACCTCCTGCCAGGTCCTCTGCAGTTAGTGGCGGCTGTGACAATAATGGTACATCAAATTGTTCAACTTCATCAACTAAGGCCTCTATTGCTACTGCAATCGGTGTCTCCAGTGCTCCTGCATCTGGTGCAATTGGGGCCTTTACTGCTATTGCAATTGGTGTCTCAAGTGCTCCTGCATCTGGTGCAACTGGGGCCTCTTCTGCTGGTGGAACTTGTTCCTACAAAGCAACATTCTATTGTGTCACGACTGGAATTTCATACAAATAAGCAACTAAGTTTCATAATCAGGAAATTGGGATCAACTCACCTTTGTAGGGCAGGTTGACCTGTTATGTCCACGCCTAAAGCAGATCCCACAAGTAATCACTTGCCCTTTCCTTGACAATTTTATGCCCACACCTACAACTGCCTCCCAATCTTCCAAAATTCTTCTCTTCTTGGGTCTTCCCCTTGTCGCAGTAATTTTTGGTGGTTTAATAAGACCTTTGCCAGTCTTTGGCCAAAACTTAGGGCCATTAACAGATCTAATAGTGAACTTGTATGACTTCTGATACATGGCCTTTGTGTAGTATTTGCTGATATATTGCTCCACAGTTTCCTTGTTGAACCTTATTGCACACATTGCATGCTCACATGGTATCCCTATCAAGTCCCATAATCTGCAACTACATGTATGCTTTGTCAAATTGACAATGTACTTGTTAGTTGTGTCACTAAACCTGGCCACCTCACATCCAGTAGAGCAAGCATGAAAAATCCTGAATTGTCTGCTTATGTCTCTATTAACCTCAATCTTCGACCAGATCCTAACCCCATAATCACCCTTAAATGTATCCATAAATTTTCTCCTGTCATTAGTCCTTTTTATAACCATAAGCCTAATCTTTTCTAGAATAGAAACTATTGACTTGAACCTAACTGGCAAGATAAAACTATTGAAAGTTTCACACATATTATTATCAACAACATCTGACATACAGTAAGTATTTGTGAAAAAAGCCTTACACCAAAGTTGTGGATTAGCTTTCTCAAAATCTGTTTTTGCATCACTTTCAAGTTCCCCCAATTTGATCAACTACATCTCATAGTCTTGCCTAGTGCTTGCTTTACAGGTTGCCCAAAACTATCTTTGTAATGCATAACCACTATTATTTTTCCTCTATTTGGCAAAGATATGCGTGCGCACCTTCTATGTTATGCATGTGGCATTAGGTCATGAATAGCTCTGACAAGTCCCTGAAAAAGGCATTGAATTATTGTCTATAAAATATTACCAAGGAACTATAATGGTAAACAAGCATCTCTCTCCCAAGGTTGTATGTTGGAAACTAGCGTGCACATTGAATTACTGTCTATCATGGTATTGCTAATGACTACAAGCATCTCTCTCCCTTAACTGTCATCAATTACTGTCTATCATGGTAGTTATTTTTTTTCCTTTTTAACTTACAATATGTAGGCCTTTTTTTAACTGAATCTATGTCCCAAGTTCTTGTTCAATCCTTGAGAATTTAGTGACAACAACATACTATTTTTAACTTTACTAGGAATATTTACAAAATTAAAATGCTTGTCCATACTACAGGAGCTTAGGACTTAATATACATTCATGCATAGATATTGTAATTGGTATTTAGTGTTATCAATAATCAGACATGTTCAGTTTACGACATATGAGTGTTAATATACATGTAAAAGTAGGAATACAAAAGCATGTAAGTGTTATATACATGTAGACATTGGTTAAATTAAAACACTTATGTACATAATTTATTATAGTAATTTATACATACCTTATGTTGGTCACTGCAGAATGTCCACCCACCACCAGTCCCACCAGCAATATTTAGATCTCTCATCAACAATAAGAAGAACCACTTCTAGGTCTTCATATCTTCTTTCTCAATCACTGCCCATGCCAATGGGTACATTTGATTGTTGGCATCTCTACCAATTGCTGCCAATAATTCTCCCTTAAAAGGTCCTTTAAGGAATGCCTCATCTACACCTAGGATAGGCCTGCAACCTCTCCTGAAACCTCTCTTCATTGCAGCTAAACAAACATACATGCCTCTAAAAACCTTTTTCCCATCAACTTCTTCTGTGTCCAAAGCAATGGTGTTACCCGCATTACTCCTTCGTAGTTCTTTAGCATAGTCTTCTAATCTATCAAATTCCAAGTCCACATTCCCTTGTAACAGTGAGCGAATCCTTTGCTTAGCCGACCGACATTGACTTATTGAAGCCTCAATGTTCCACTTTGCATATACACCATCCATGATCTCTTGTTGTGTCATTGCTAAGGCTGACAAACCTCTTTTCCTGATGAAATATTCAGCCATCACCTTGTTAGTTAAACTTGAGTTCCTTAACACTTCTTGACACAATTCAGAATGATATGGTTGACAAGTCTTCACCACCCAGCCTCCACTCCTGCGATCTGTGCTGCATAGAATCCTCCAATCATAGTCTTTATCTTTACATTGAACTCTTTATCATTTTCCTTCATCTTTCACTTACCTAAGGTCTCTACGTTGATGGATGGCTAATTTGTCTACAGCCTGCTTGAATTGGGCCTTGCATATGAATCTGAGGCCAACATAAAGAACAGGAACTTTGATTTCAGGTTTGTAATTTTGAGATCTTTAATCCTCCGTTCACCATTGCTTGTAAAACTGTCTTCATCCTCATTGTAGTTTGGTTCTCCATGTTGATCATTATGTTCAGCATTACTTCTTTGTAGCTCTTCAGCCTCCATCACAGCTGCAACCTGCTCCATCTGATGCACTCTAATTTTTTTTTATTTCTCCAATAGTCCCTTCAATACACTCCTCCCGTGATGCAACTCTTCATCTTCGTTATCAGTTAAATCCCCGACATCCACTACGTATTCTTCAGGGACCTGGAAAGCATTAGTCAAGTTCCCACATAGAGCTACTTCAACATCATTAGTACCTATTGACATATTGACAGCAAACACCAACCAACCAACATCATTAGAAATTGTAAATAATTTTTATGCAACTATTAAGTTGTAATTAAAAAGTAGAAGACACGTGCAATTGTTTTTTTATATACAAAACATATATGCATCAATGTCAAGAAAACAGCTCAACCATGGACCCCACCAGTAGACAGAAAGAGAAACATGAATTTAACATTACCTTGAAACTCGTCACCCAGATCATTCCCTTTCTGCTCATCACCTTCTTCTTCACCAAACTGATTAACATCAACTTTTTCCTCATGTTGTTGATCATCATTACCTTCTTCCTCACCAAACTGATCACCATCAACTTCTTCCTCTTGCTGCTGATCAACATCATTGACTCCAGTCTCCACATTTAAGTCATCGAGTCTTATATCCTCCATTAAATCTTCCAATAATCGACCCTCTACTGTTGCATCCTCAATAGTATCCTCATCATCCCCTCCCAAATCTTCACCCTCATCATGGACATAACCATCACTAACAGTAGCATTTTCAAAGCCATTACGCTTAATTATTCCAGCTGCAACCTTAACTTTTTGGCTCATTATGTTTCCACTGCAACAACTCTCATCAATTCTAAACCCACCCACCTCATTAACTCCACAGCTACCACTGTTCCGTTCATTTGCAGCAACAGTCTTAGAACCTCTCTCCAAGTCGTTACTCTCCATGTACTTCTCTTCCTCATTTACTAAACCGAGTCTTATACCCGTCAACATAAGGTTATCAGTAGACAACAGAGGGTGCATTTTATCACAATGTTCCACATAGATAGTACCCTCACCACCAGTGAATAAATGGCTAACCAGGGCATAATCATCAGATATCTCAAATATAGAAAACGAGTTGGGGCGTTTAAAATAAAGACAGTTTATGTTTCTAAACTCCATTGAAGCACACCAATTTAACAACTTCAGGTATGTCATCATGTCAGGATCCATATCCTTATCGTCAACCCCCACATATATGAGTTTATTACCCTTCCACAATATGAACCCACCAATATATAAGTGTAGTTTGACCACATTACAGAAACCCCAATCTACCGACAGGACCACAACGAGAAAGCAACGTTACCAAGGAAGCGTACCCCACTATCAAAGATTACAATAAAGAAACGTACCAACAGAAGCTCCAATTCAACCCTCGTTCTTCGCCAAGTAGTAACGCACGTGCGCGTCCTCTTCACCACCTCGCAAATCAATCGTCCTTTTCAATCTGACTCCCTCAACACCAAATTACGTTCCGCCTAATCCCAATTGAAGCTGGGTATGGACGATTGGAAAATGTTAGGGTTTTCTCTGTTGAACAAGATCAGAAGGACGACTGGGAATGAAAAATGGAAAGGTTAGGGTTTCTTTTAGAAAAGGATGTCGCCAGAAGGAAAGATGCGAGTTTGGGCACACGACAAGCCGACCGGATAAGGAGTTGTCGTGAGAAGAGGCCCTCACTTGCCACATCACCAGCCGACGTGACAAGTTTCTGACGTGGCAAAACATATGTGGCCCAAATCCGATGTGGCGATGGTTGAGTGGATGACGTGGCACTTAACGATGCCATGTCAGCATTAAGCCACGGCGAGGTTGTAACGCAACAAAAAGTGCATAATTGAAGAGGGTAAAAAGGAACAAAAAAGTAGAAGGTTGAGAATAAATAAAACGTCAGAGTCCAGGGTTCTTTATACCCTTTTTACCTAATTACACACAAAATTGGCTATTATTTTGGGACCGTTGGAGTATAAAAATATATTTTAAAATTATTTTATAAAAAATAACGAAATCCTAGAAAGATGGAATTCGGTTTTTCTTTTATTTTATTTTCTTTTCTCTCTAGTGGTGTTTGTCCTGATCAGAACCGTGGTTTCCTAAACCATAATCGATTATGCTTACCAATGTGTCATTTGTTTCTAGAATTTTTGCCCCGAATCCTACTTATTGGTCAAATCGTTTTTATACCATTCTAGCATTTTAATTCTATTAATTTTATGTAGTTGGAGACGATATATTTTTACCGTGATCACAAATATGTTGTAAATATACCATCACATACTTCTCGATACTTATTTCTAGGATTAAAGTTATGTTATTAACAGACTAGTGATAAATATTTGTTGTCTTTAGGGTCATCATTGAAATTGTCTATATCATTATAGTCTCTCTTTTTTATTTTGTCAATTCCCCCTACTTTTTAATACTCCATCCGTTTTCAATCTTTTCGTTTTAAACCAAAAAAATATTTTTAAACAGTTGTCTTATTTATATTTTCTATGAGGTTAGTTAGTGATTTTTAATCATAGTTTTTTATTTTTTTTTCATAAATTATAAAGTTTAAACCAATCATTTTGAAGCAAATTCTTTATTTTATTAGTCAGTTTAAAGTGAACTAATTAATATATTAAAAATAGATAATTAATTGGACATTTTCTGTGATAAATTTTCTGTTCATTCATAAGTGGACACTGATGGATTACAAATAAGTCACTACTTGCTTCTCCTTTGCCAATAAATTAGGGAGGACACCAATGATAAAAATGTGCTGAAACTCTCTTGGTTTTTTAAGAGTCTTTCATGAAGTCTCGTGTTATCTATTCTTTATTTTAAAGCTTGACGCATGACATTTCAAAGAAAGACGGCGTTGTTTTATAGGAAAAGAACTATTTTACGAATAAAATTGTACTAACCAATGTGTCAAAATATGATAGAAGTTTTTCCCTTTCTAATTAGGTTATATTATTATTTTTATTTAAATAAATAACTACTAAATGAATGTGAAAATGATTTATGTATTTTTAATAGAAAACTTAGCACAAATGTTAGTAAGAAAATAAATTGTGCATTTCTGTTACATTAAAAAATAACTGAGTGACACATGAATAATTACCATAATTAAATTTGGGAAAATATTTTATAACATTTGCGGTGCAAACTATCTAATGTAGTGATGGTAAAAGGTAGGGTACCCTTATAAAATCATATGTTCATACCTACCCTATTTGATTAACCTAATGTTCGTACCCTATTTTTATTTTTTTATAATTTCTCTGCGCATAGCCTACCTTTTAATTACCCTTTTATCATGGTATTAACCAGGATATCTTTATTATCGAACTTACAGATTTTAAATTTTTTAAAAAATACAAATTTCTAATGATATAGTAGTAATAATGAGACCCACTTAAATAAATCCAATCAAATTAATTAATGAACATTCCTTTAATGTTAAAAAGGGAAAAATACCTAAAAGAGCGTAAGTTAAAAAATTTGATTTTCATTTTATTTTATAATTTAAATTAACAGGTTTAATTCATTTATATTTTGTTACAACATTTTATAAAATATATATAATTGATTGGAAAATGAGTTATATTGTTAATTGAGAATTAATTGTTCACTTGAGTGAGGGTTTTACATTTTAAATATTTGTATAACGTAGGAGTTTATATTTAAAATTTTAAAATCCATAAAAAAATATTAATTAAATATACAAAAATAAATAGAATTACTGTAATAACAAGTTTTGAAAGTTGATGCGCATACCCTACCCTAATAAATAGGGTAATTAAATATGCATACTCAATTATCAATGAGCCAGCTAGCTTGTAGTTCAACTAATCTCAAAAAGCAAACATCCCATCACAGACTAATTCTTCCTTTTACCCCAAGGAACCTGGTGTCTAAAATCTATTGAGTAGAGCAGATAATGCAGGATAGCTAGCAAAAGCTCGGCTCTATTGCAATGTACAAAATCTCAGCTCTAGAGCATATATTTACAGCTTGTTAATAGTTTTACAACAAAACAGGTGTAATTTTTCATCCCCCGACATGCCAAGTGAAAAACTTGGTCTTGAGCTTACCGAAGGATAAAAGTGACATGATGAATCCAAATACAGCAATGATCAAAAATTGCAGTAGTCATGGTAATTAGTAGTGTACTACTTCAAGTGAATGTATCCTCCCGGTCGCCCTCGGCCAACTTCTCACCCTCCTCCATGTTGCTGAACTCCAGAAAATGCGTTGGTCTATGATCCTCATGGTAATACTCACGCGGCATCCCCAGCTTGATACCATACTTCATGCTCAGCGTGTGCTTCACTCCCATAAAATTGTAATTCCAAGGACCATTGTCGGGTACCTATAGTAGATGAAAATTTTCAGGTAATTAGTTCCAAAGCAATATAGCAGAGGACAGTATAAGAAAAGATGCGCTAGTAGGTAACATGATCTGTAGGAATGGAAGAGATAAGCTAGGCTCACACAAGATGGTACAACATATAACCACAACTTGTACTTACCATATAGAAACCGAAGAAACGATCACTCAGAAGCATCTGAACCTTCTCATAATGAGTTGGCAGGTAACCATGCGGATTGCCTCCTGTATCCTTGTTGACGCGCCCCCACTCATAACCACTAGGAGTAAGCTTGTATGCAGTTAACGAGCATGATCCTGGAGTGAAGCTGCAAGTTAAGACGATGCACTTCTCTCCATCCCATTGTTTGTTGTTCTCCAGAATTCGAGCATGGGACGTAAGATCCTGCAAAATGGGATTGATGATGGTAAACAACACAACATTGATAAAAATAACGCGTGACTCTTCACACAGCTCCCCACACCATAAGCAAGGAGATGATACGTGATTTAAACATTTCCAAGAAATTCAGAGAAACAACATGTGACATTTAACTTCTCCAAGAAGAAATCCAGAGAAAGCTTACCTGCGGTGACAACTGAGGCAGCTCATTCGGCTGTGTGTGCATCCATCCCAGAGGCTCCAGGTCATTGAGGAAATCATGCTCTGGAAGAGCTGAAGGGAGATGAACTTGTTGGTGAGTCCCCCATTGAGGAGGCATAACAATGCAGCGGATCTCCTTCACCTGAGGGTTGTCTGGTGGACTTATACCATACAAGTATCCAGAGATTTGAGTACGCAAGTCTGCTATGCAGATAAATTTCTTCAGAATGTTCTTTGGCATGATATACGTGTATCCTGTTTCCTGTATAACCATGACGCAATGCAATGTCAGCAAATGTAGGATAAATTCAAGAAAATTAGAAGAATTGAAGGTAAAACAAAAGATAGATATGTACTTTAATGTCCTCTGAATTCACGTATATATGATTGACTCGAAGATGGAGATTTGTAGCAGATATTGCTCTGACACGCCAATCTGTCTTAGAACTAAATGCAGCTTGCTCATAGGGACTTGAGGTCGTCACAATGAGTGTTTCACCATGCACATTAGTGGTCCTCGTTGTGACTGCAGTCAGTTGACTTGCTTCTTTGGCCTGAAAAGTTCCCACAGTTTTGTACACGTCATCACCCAAATACCAAAAAGTAAAACAGAGCAAAAGCAAAAAACTTTGCAAACAAAAATTACCTGTTTCTCTATCTCTGCTATTTGTTGTCTTTGTTGAGATGGAGGAGTGATCTCGGCTCCAAGAATAATATCACGGATCTCAGATTGTGTCAGAGCTGATGTGTTCACATTGTTCTTTTTAGCATAGTCAGAGAGAATGAGATCCCTCAGAGCAACCTCAACCTTCATCCATTGATCATCAGTAAGTGATGGCCAGATGTGATGGGGCTCAGTGA
This sequence comes from Viola pubescens var. scabriuscula, assembly GCA_002752925.1. NCBI lineage: Eukaryota > Viridiplantae > Streptophyta > Magnoliopsida > Malpighiales > Violaceae > Viola > Viola pubescens. The sequence continues at coordinate 11,853 of NBIL01080849.1, read as the reverse complement.
TGATGGTTTTGTCAGGCTTGAGCAGCATCTTTGCTTTCTCGTTGTTCACATGAAGCGCACGGAGGATCAAAATTAGACGGGAGAATGCAGTGTATGATGAAATACTCTTCAGCCAGTCATCATAGATATTGAATAGAACCATCTGAGGTTCTGTTGCCTTCAGAATCAAATCACCAAACTTCTCTATTTTCAAGCATGCCTGGAAAGGTAGCTGCAACTCACTTCCTTTAATAACAATGTTGGGGAAATCAAGCAAGTGAACCTCCAATGGATCAAGCATCCCTTTACGAGTCACAATAATTTGTTTTGGCTGTTCTTCAACAGGAAGGGACCGCACAAGGGCAGCAACTTCTTCAGCTGTCTTCCACTTGGCAAGCTGACCAAGCCGCTTCTGCCCAGCCCACACACTTGTGTGGATAACCTGCAAAAATACAGCAGATCATGTCATTCAAGTAGCAGTATAATAACAATTAGAACCACACATTAACATAAAAAATTGAACAATCCACACAAACCTTCAGGAATAGCTGCCCTGTTCTTGGATTGAATATGAATATTGCACCATTTATGGGTTTGGTTGTAAGATTCCCTTCAAATGTCTTGTGGATTGTCACACGGTAAACATTTGTATCATCCACAAACCATATGATCTGATTGCTGAAGATCTCTCCATAATTTTGGGATGACAAGTAGGGTTCAGTAGGCTCAGAAGAATACAATTGCAAACCCTTCCTTATCCGCTCCCTCAAGACATACAGAGCTGGGTTAGACTGCATCAGAAACAGCCATTAGCACAAGTTAGGCAGATGTTGAGGAAATTAATTGAATTGAAAAAGAAATATTATGTATTTCACTAAAACAAGTAGTCAGCATCTTCCAATAACAATAACCTACCTTCATAATCTTATTCATTGCCTGAGCTAATAGTGGTTTTGATCCAGGGAACCAATTGCCAAATGCAGAATGCAAGTTATAAGCCAGATCCAGTCCAATCATCACTCCTGTACAGAGATATAGTAAAAAAATCAGCATACCAAACCAAAACAAATGCTTTGAAGCAGAGACCAAAAGGTAAGAGAGGCGGATAAACGTACCAGTAGGAGAGGGATAAATCGACATGTTGTCTGTTGTGTAGTCCATGAATTTCGCCCTGGTGTATCGCTCAATATCATGAGAATCATAGTCTCCCCATCGAAGTTGTACATCTATCCAATATTTATTGCTCGCTTTTTGATCAAACACATCTTTGGACTCTGCCACAAGACTAGGCTTTGACATGGGCCACCTATGGGCAGCGAAAAGGAGAACATCCGCACAGGAGCTGTTCATCTTGTAACTCTTCCTTGGATGGATAGTTTCTTTCTGCACAGTTTCAATTTCAAGAGCATCCAGCTCTTGATCCAATACTTGACAGAGATCCATTACAACACTCTCATGGATCTTCTGCCACAAGTGAGCGCGGAATATCTGGATAAGTGATATCTTCAACGTTGGAATTTTACCATGCATGAAAATGCCAGTAAGATCCAGCTGCACTTGGAAACCCACATACACATTGGCCCGATTTATTGTGGGTGACCACCATAAGGTAAACCTTCGATTAGGAATTTGGTTGAGACCAGATCTCTGCGCATTAGTCAACTTCTTGTACTTCATTGATTCTTCAAAACCAGAAGCCTTTTCCCAAAAGAGACCTTCCCAAGTTGGGAAACTGAAATTAAAAAAAAAAGCCATTAAGCAAGTGTCTTCAGCTAAGTTTCACTAGGAAGAATATAGAAGGGGAATAAATCTCAGCAGACTTTCCTAGCATGCCCTCCCATTCGAGAAAAATGTCAATTTTCCATCACAGCCATGCAAACAATCTCTCCTAAGAATAATATTCTAATAAGGACTAACTACAGTCCTAAGCGAGAATCAAAAAAATTTAAGTACTTACTATGTTCCCTTGAACAAGGTATGCTCAAGTATTCCTTCAACACCACCAAGAGCTTGGATGACATCAGTTCGGTAATTGTTCAAGTTCCAAAGTTTTCCATCATGCCTCTGGTGGGTCCACCAGAAAGGGTTCTGCTTTAATACTTGGTACTGCTTGAAGTCTGTGCGTACCCTCCACCCTTTGTCATATGCTAAAGTATGACGGTCCTTCTGAAACAAAGTATTAATACGTGGAATTCCCCTGTCCCATGAATCCTGTCAATACAAACAGTCAAAATCAGCATTAATCATCAGCTATAGCTCTTCCAGAAAGTCAAAATGACCAAAGACAAGTTAAAAGAAAGAGGTTAAAAAAATTCACCTCCAAATCTTCAAGTGTTAATCGCCTGTTTTGAGCCTGTGCTTCCTGCCTTTTCAGTGCATACTCTGCCCATACACGTTGGGAATCTATGAACTCACTCTCCCATGGCTGTCAAAAACAAACAAGAGGATTGCAATAATTGAGCAAAGCAGTACTAATAATCTAACAGAAGACCAATAGTCACTTGATATTAAAAATACATGCTCTAGATTACCTGAATGTAGCGATATAGATTTGGAATCAGCTGGTCCTCTTCATGGCTCATTCCACTTCTAAAGTGGGTTACGCCAACATCTGTCTGCTGACTATACCGCAAATCACTTTGTGGGATCAATATATGACCCATAGATAGCATGCCAAGTCCTCCAATTTCTTTCGGGGTATAGAAAATGACTGGTGGAAACCTGACACAAGCAACATGCAGAACAATTAAGAATTGCAAATCTACAAAATGCAGATACTTCTTCAATGATAAAATGGTTGGTGGGAACCTGAAGCAAAAGCAGGAACAGAACCATTTAAATTATGAATCTCAACTAAAAAGGAGTCAAACTCACCTGCTTGGCATTTTTGAGTTCAATCCAATCTTGATACGGGTTTGAATTTTGTTCTCGCATTTAACCAGTAGATCTAAAAGCTCCTGAGTATGCACAGTTGCTTCACGGAAGTAAGTCATCAGGCCTGCAAACAAAAAAGGCAACAAATGAATATTCCAATCCATAGATATAATGCAGAAGGAACTAGATGATTGGATGATAAGTATGAAGGTACCAATCAGAGCTGTATTCCATTTGTTGACAATTTTTGTGAAAGTAGTTGACCCAGAAGACATGAGAATTTGCCTCACACGATTTTCAAAGACTTTCAGGTGCTCATCATCAACCCGTAGGAAAGCAACAGCAGTTCGCTCCTTGGTCTGCTCATTTTGCAAATTCCAGACACCATCCCTAGTATTGCTGAATGCTTCTTGAGTCATCCTTATTTTAGGGAGTATTCGAACTTCAAACCCACACCTACATGTAAGAAGGATGAGTGAATTAGTCACTGTCAATATGGATGTTTTCCGGTCTTTGTTTATATAGCCAACCATAGCTAGCCTTGAACATTCACAACTTCTATGGTTTAGGGAACTAGAAATTTCATGGAAAATTCCAAGTGTAATGTCAAAAAGGCACTGGGGTTGGGCGACTAGTGAGGGGAGAGGTCAGAGGTTTAATAAAAAAAGGAGTAAAACGTCAAAAATGTCAACAAAGGATGTGAGGGGAAAACATGATTTTAGAAAAGGCACGTCCTTGAAAATTATCACGCGAATAGGATGTTTTGGTGCCAAGGATAAAAACAGTCAATGTAAATCATGCTTCAATGACTCAACTTGGGGATCAAAGTAAATGGAGGACCAACTTAAACTCTGATACTGAAGTCCAGAAAGCGTCATAAATCAATCCTAACAGGCCTAAAAATGCTATTGGTAAGAGGTCTTAAAAGCAGATAAAGATTACTCATGTGCGTGAGGAATAGAAATACGTACATGCTGAAAAGTAAGTTAGGATTGTCCTTGCTGTAAACTGAAACAAAACCATTCTCCCACTCCAACGTAGTGATGCTTCGTGGGAGACGATTCTTCATGTCCCAGAAAACACTCCTTCCAAGATTTACTGTAACATGAATAGAAAATAATATTAATCAATAGGTTGAGATCAAAGAAACCTTATTTAGAAAAGAAGTTTTGTGAAAATAAAAAGCAAGGAACATACCATCATGCTTCATAAGCCTCATTCGTGCATCTCTAGGCCAGCATTTCTTGTTCTGGTATCCAACCATGTTTTCATTATTTGGATCAGGATGCTCGGTAAGATACCGCTGGATAAGGTCCCGTGCCTCTTCATGGGTGAAGCGGAACAAAATGTGCACCCTGTCAATGTATCTGGAATATAGACGGATTGGGTGTCGGGTCTCAACTTTTGTATCCCAGTAAGTAATAAATTCGTTTGGCTTATTAGGTGGACCGGCAATCTCACTGGCTCGAGTCAATCCCAGAAGCAGGAGATCCAAAACAAGCCCATAATACTGTACAACAAAGGAAGCAAACTGAAGACCACGTATCAAACCATATGAATTTGTGTGGCTCATATCTTTGTAGGAGAGCACAACATTGTTCTTTGCAGTGACATAATCAGCTATATTGTGATCAAGAACCAAACGAAGAAGCCTGAAAAAGAAACAGCAAAAAGAATGTTTCATTAGAAGACATGGAAAGCTATTGAAAATAATATAATCTCATAAAAACTTAAAGGGAGTAGCAGCATTTTTTAAGTATATTACCTATTTAACATTGTCAAATCGATCTTTTCAAAGAACTTCTCAAACTTTGTTTGAAGCATCACCACACATTGACCATCACCCGTGTCCCAGATACCTTGAAGATTATTTATGCCCTGGCACCATTTATAAACAAGCAAAGGTGGTGGCTCGGAATCTGCAGGCTTGATCCAGTTTGGAAAGAGATGACGCTTGTCACCTTCATACCACAGGTATTGATCAAGATATGCATCTGTAATTTTTTCAAGAGGTTCAATTTCATAAACCGGAATCAGGGCACTGTACAGATCCATGAACTCTATGCCAACCTGCCACAGGAAAGTAGGATAAACTCAATTCTATGGTCGAATTATACTGCAAGGCAGTAGATGGAATCATAAAGCAACAAAAATAAATATATTGCAAAGCATCTATACTCACTTCCTTAAAAGCGCGTTGGGTAAGAAGATGACGCTTAATGCGTGACAAAGCCTCATGCGGATTATCATAAGCTTGTTCGATAAGACCCAACTCTTCCCTCTGTAGTTGGTTCAGTCTCACAGCCACACTATATGACTCTTTCAACCTCTCCAGAGCAAGGATTAGCAGCTTCGTATCATGCTTGTATGACAAGGGAGGAAAAGGAATAGGAGAAAACTTCCTGGACTCCAGCCAATGCACAGTAGTTGTGTAAATAGCCACTGCTTCTTCTGGGGTTACATAAGGGCCATCTTTCAAATAATTGTGTTGGCGTTCCTGGAAGGCCAAAGAAAGATGGGAAGAAACATTATGAGTCATCAGTGAGCTATTAAATGTTGATGTAGAAACACCAAATCACATGTATAAAGCAACAAAACAATAAGGCAGTTGACAAGGTAGAGTAAATTTGGATGTAATAAAATTAAAAGGATGCATTTTTTCATTTTCAAGACTTAAGTTCAAAAATAGAACATGTTACCTGTTCTGCCTTTAGCCAAAGACGAGTCAATCTTCCAAGATTTTTGCGGCAAACAGTCTTATCAACAGTTGCACCTCGTCTTATACGTTCACGGTTATAGTGCGCAACATTCGTCCACCAATCTGCTTTGGACTTCACATACCTCAGAATCATATTCTCAATGGGAACCGGCAAACCAGGCACTTTCCAGGGTATGTTTGCTTTCCAACAGCGCCATGCCTCACTAAGGTGCTGCAGTATAGTCCTAGCTTTATTTTGTTTAATACCCTCTGTAAAATAATTTAAGCAGTTAGGAACACAAAGAACAAACCTATATAGCAAAGTCAGAAGCAAAATTCAACATTGTATCGTAAAATAACAAAGGCATTACCAGGCATAGCATCAAGAACATCATGCATAACAGCAGCTCGGAGCTCCAAATCAAAGTGACTCTCCACACGTTGCTTTGTCACAGTCTTTGCTGTTCCTTTTGAATGGCGCCCTTCAAACTGTCGTGCAAGAAGGTTCCCTAGCCAACGTTCAAGGAGAGGAACTATACCACGAAGAAAAAACAACCACACCCTCCACATTGGGGCCCAGAACCCACAACCAGGTCCTTTTCCCACTGGCCCAGTATTGAAGCGGTAGTATATCAAATGCTTCAAATCTTTGCACATTCTTATCTGTCGCATCAGCCTGTACTTGTATCGATACATCCCAGTCAACTGACCAACATGGGAAAATGTGTATTGCAAACCATCAGCCAACTGAAAAGCATCGACATTACCCAATCGAAATTGTATATTGGCATCAACAACAAGCTTTGTCAACCGCAGAATCTCACGGCACAGATGAAAGGCATTTCCGAACCTTGACTTCTTTCTTTCCTTTGTAGTAAGGGTCTTCACAGGCTTCAAATTGAAATTATAATCAAGGTGAAGGTAATTTAAGTTCTTCCTGTGTATCAACAGATTCAGCATGTTATACCCCTGCTTGCAGACTTGAAGACCTGCTTCAGCCCAATCAAGTTCTGTGGTTTGAAAGAACTTGGTTGCTGCTAGAGAACGGAACAAGTGTTTCTTCTTTTGAGCTTTTGGTGGTCTATGATGCAGCTCATTCAACACAAAACATTTCAACAATTTCTGATAGCTGACCCTGACTTTCACTGGATAAGAAGGAGGACTGTAAAACAAAAAACACCAAAATAAGCACAATGACAGGAAATGTCAATACAAAACAAAAGGCACAGAGAATATATACTTACCAGTGCTCCTTGTACCACTCAGACACAAGTGGAATATCCTCTGCTCTACGCATCCGACCAGATCTCATGTTAAAAGGACGTGGAGCGAACAACAGGGAAACACCAGCAGCTGTAGTGTCTGTGTATAGGCAAGTATCTTGCAGAAAAGGCTCCACTCCTTCAGGCAAGCAGAAGTCATCATCCTCATCATCGTCATGAGTCTTCTTTTCACGGCGTTCCTTGTTTGCAGAGGTTATGGGGTGTATCAAAGGATCATAATAGAATGCAGGCAAATCAGGATCCTCAGCTTTAATGTACATTATCATAGGAGTGTGATACACACAAAGCTTCACTTTTCTGGGTCGGTTATTGTAGAGATGAGGAAATGCAATTCTATATTCTGTCCTCAAAGGTGACCGGATAATGAGTTTGTTTATGTCATTGAACTCATTCCAGTCCTCATCTCCTTTCTCCATGTCACGATACAAAGGTTCAAATTTCGGGCCACCTGTAGCAGAGAAAAAAACAACTAAAATCAGGCAACTAGTGCAGATAAATCTGTTCAGCACAAGTATAAATATAGGAGAGGGAAACACAGACAACAAAAATAAAACCAGTATGAACAAAGAGGAGTAAGGCAGGAGATATACCGGGTATGCACATGTTAAGTGCTTTAGCAGTGAAGAAGGACTCCATGTCAAACAGATAGAAATAATTTCTATCAATTAGATCAGAAAGAAGCTGCCCTGCTAGCCGGTGAAGGGTTGCCATAATAGGGAGGGAAAGATGCCACTTTCTGTAACTTGGACCATTGATGAGCTTGGTTTTAACTAGAGGCTTATGGTCATAAAACCATGTATACACAGCAGAGTCTTCTTCTTCCTCCAACTCCAATTGAATAGGCTCCAGAGGATCAACATCCAGCAGGTTATCAGCATAATCTAACGGGGGCTCCTCATCATCAAATGGCGGGAACCTCATCCTCTTAAAATGCCGTCTATCCCTCTTCTCTCTCCGCATCATAATCCACATAGTACCCCACTGTTTGAAGATAAGATTCAAACTATTAATTTATGACACAACACTAATTCGAGAGAAACATCCATATGATCCACAATACAGAAGAAGGAAGAGTCAGCATACCTGAGCTAAGTAAATAGGTTCAACAACCCACGGTATTTCATTTACAAAAGTTATAGCCCCAGTGATATGGTATAGGACTTTCACGTCACGAACTTGCTCCCAAGGCATTGGCATATTCTCAAGAAGCTTGTAAACAGCATGTGGGATAAATTTAAGAGCTCCCAGATAAACACGTTTATCATGCCGGTATTTCTTGGAGGACATGTCCCCATGGTCCCTGCCACAAACCATATGAAAATGAGTTTTAACAAGTCATATCCACCAGCACCAGAGATATACAAACTAATCAAAAGAGAACCCAACAAGCCAAAAAAAACCACCAAAAACAGTAATAGTTTCTAACGCCACATGCTTAGCCCACGACACAGAAGATAAAAGTGAGCAATATTTCTTCCAAGGAACTATCCTTTTGATAGAAATAAACAGTGAGAAGCACAAAAAAAACAGTAGGAACAACAATTATGGAGCAAATGGACATATAAATTCCATTAATTCTCACACAAACATTCAAGCCCATTAACATTTTAGCTGCACAAGATGTGAACAAAACCAACCATTCAAAAAGCTGAGGAACACGAAAATATCAAATTCAGGTTTAATTTTTAAAAAAAACTGGATACACATCTAAGGCAACGAAAAACACACAAAAAAACTGGTATAGTCTAGAAAACACATGTAAAAATACTTCACGTTAACACCTTCTCCATTATATTTTGGACAAAGAAGAAAAACGCATTCCAAATATATGGGCACAAGCAAAAAGGACACAACGGATCTCTAAGAAAACCTAAAACAACCGTAAAAGTGTACCACAAGCTCTAAGTTAGCATACAGATGGGCAAACATTACTTGACTGAATAAACATAGATCATAATAACAAAAAACTAAAAAAAAAGAACTCACCAAGAAAATGTATCAAAAACACGAGAACCGCCAAAAACACATGGGAGCTATTAAACCACCAAAACCCTAAAAGTCAGACATACATAACAAACCTTCAAACCCTAATTCATCAAAAAGACCTGTAAACACAAAACCCTAACTCATCACTTTGTCTTTACCTTATAATCTTCCTTACGTGCTCAGGCGGCATGTCCTCCTTCTGGGTCTCAACGAACCCAAACTTCCTCTTATCACTATACCGTTTCGTATTCAGCTGCTGCCACTTCCTCGCCTTCTCTTCCAACCTCGCCTCCGCCTCCGCCGCGGTTGCCGGAGGCGGTAGAGCTTGTTGGGGAGCTAATACTGTGTAAGACGGAGGTTGTGGAGGTGGAATCGTCCCGGGGGGCGCAATATGTGGTTCACCGCCATTGTTGGCGGTGCTGTTGTTCCACATGGTTTAAGCAGAAGCGAAAACAAAACCCTGCCTGTAAGAAACTATACAGAGATAGCAGATCTCTCTCGCACTTCAGTGACGTTGTGCGCACTGGAGGAAGAGATGAGCGAGTATGATATAAACGGCACGTCGTGCTAGGTGTTAGGAGATTTATATCAGTGTTTTGGAAAGGAGATAAAAAAATGTATGGTGGTTGCACGTGACTTGCCACGTGACTTGCTGGAAGGCGAGTGCAGTACCGACTTTAAAAATTGATCCTAAATCTTATTTACTTTTATTTGGGCCTGGGCCTGGTCCTGGGCCTGGGCCTCATAATTTTGCAACCAGCTTGGGGTTTATCCAAAAAGAAATAATTAACTATCACTAGCGAACGCCTAATGAAAAATTAACCAATTAATATTATTTGCCAAGGAGGCCCGTAAACAATTTCACTATTTGTAGGTTATATGGAAACACTAGAAATTGCGTGGAGTTGCATATTGTATTTTTTAATTTTATTCAAAATAAACTAAATAATAATTACTTTCCTTCCAAAAAAAAATACACTAAATAGTTTATTCTTTAATTAACTAACTTAATGGTTGAAATAATTTTAGTTTAGTTATTTCAAATTTAGTAAAAAAAATTGTAGCACGGAGATTGGGCATCGAACCAGAGACCCTTTTGGTACGTTGTCATTCGTAGACAACCAATAAATTATAGGAAAATGCTTGGGATACAAACTATTTTACAAACAAAATTGTACAAACTGATATGTCAAGATATGATTGGGGTTTATCCCTTCTTAATTAGATTATATTATTATTTTTATTTAAATAAATAACTACCAAGTGAATGTGGAGATGATATGTGTACTTTTTGTTATTATTTTTTGGAATAAGAGTAGTTTTTAATTTTAAAAATTTATTGAGGAGTTCATCTTCATTGATTTTAATCATGTATTTCGTTTCTAGCTAAACTTCTTTATTCATAGCGAAGGCAACTTAATGTTATGATTCATTTTATTTGTGAGATATAAATGTTCTTTATATTTACCGCACTTGTATTTCTTTTTTCTCTGATTTCTTGTCAATATTGTTCATGTTAGATTTAGGTTTGATCAACTTACGTTTTAACATGAATGAATGTGGTTATTCATAATAACTTTGAGTTTACGTTGTTATAAAGAAACAATAAATAACTAGTTCGAGGCCAATATGACTCAGCTAGAGAAAGAGAAGAATTGGGTTTATAGGGACGAGTGAACCGATCCCTAGGTTTAGGGTTAAGTCTCTCCTTATTTTTATCAATTAACTGGTTAAATCCTATAAGTGAACCTTAAAATTGCTAGACGATTAGGGTTCTTAATAGAGAGATTTTTTTAAGAAACTTGATATAGGAGGAGAGTAGGAAGTCAAAGTGAACCTGATTTTTATAACTTTCCTATAAGTTGGAAATGGAAACTATTGAATCAATGATCAAAGTTTACGAATCATAACTAGAAGTTGACATTTGCTAGGAATTTGTTTCTTCTCGTTTCATCTCATTCTTTTATGTTTTCTTTTCATTAGTTTAATTAGTTTTAAATCTCATATCAAAAACCCCTTTGTTCGTTTAATTATTTATTTTCATCTGATCTTCGTCTTGTTTAAAGTCTACTCATTCTCTGTGGATCGAACCTCTTACCATTATTTGCAAACTTTATAATCAATGATAAGTTGAATTTATTTTTTATGATTTCAACACCCATCAAATTTTGCTTTAACGTAATCAATTTAAAGTGTTTTTTTTTCATATTTTTTACACTTTTGCATTTTCAAGAGAGCTACACTTTGAAATTTTAAACAATACTTTAGATTAATTTTTAACTCAGTATTTGTTTTTAAACATGAAACATAAGACCACCCACAACAGGGTGTCATTGAAGGGGTTTTGGTGTGCAGTAGCGTATTTTTCCGAAGTCAAAAGATGACAGGGAGTGAGAGGGTACCAATTTCCTTTAAAAAAAAAAATTAGTTTAACCAATGACATGCCTGCACGCGCACGCGTGGCGGGCTGCCATTGGTTAAATTTTTTTTCCCTCACTCATTTTTTAAATACTTTTTTTTATAATAATTACTCAAAATAATTTAAAAAATATATACCATTATTTTTAATTTTTTGAGATCTATAAATAGAGACTAGGTTTGTATTATTTGGACACTAAAAAAAATCAGAGTTTTTTACATTTTTTTCTTTTTTAAATGCATTTTTTCATAATAATTACTCAAAATAATTAAAAAATATATATCATTATTTTTAATTTTTAGAGATTTACAAATAGAGACTATGTTTATGTTATTTGGACACAAAAAAAATCTGTATTTTTTACACCCTTTATTCATTTTTTTACTTTTTAAAAGTCTTTTTTACATAATAAATACTCAAAATAATTTTAAAAATATATACCACTATCTTGCCTTTTTTGAGATCTATAAATAGAGATTGTGTTTGTGTCATTTGGACACTAAAAAAAAATCGAGTTTTTTACAATCTTCAAGCTCTTCATGGATCCTTCACAAAACTATAATTTTTTTCCAAATTACAACTTCCCTAACCAAGCTCAAAATCCAAATATGCGA
>NBIL01080807.1:0-13032 GCA_002752925.1 Viola pubescens var. scabriuscula | reverse complement strand
TTTTCAAAATTATTAAACTTGAACCGGACACGTTTGCTGGTGCAGGAGGAAATAATACTTTGAATTATGATATTTTCTTAAGTGAAAAAATTAAAATGTTGTAAAATATAACTAAATTTACTTTTGTTTCGAACTTTAATATCCAGTCCCCTTTTTTTTTTCCAGGTCGCTAAACTTATTTTCTCTCATATTTCTTAATCCTTGAATCCCCTAATTCCTAATTGAAAAAAAAAATCTCAAATCCCAAATCTTTAATTTCTTAAACCCTACTATATAAATAAGAATATTACCGTTGTTTTATTAACGTTGAAATTGCTTTTCTTTATTATTTTTTATTTTTTATTTTTTAATTTCTAATCAAACGACATCGTTTTTTTGCGCAGGTGGAAATCAAACTAGATAGACGGTAACTTTTTGACGGTGTTAGCGGAGATGGTTAGAAAATTGGGGGTATAAGAGTTTAAATGACTAATGGAAGAAGCCTCAACGAAACACACCATAAAATTTAAAGTAACTTTTTTAATGAGTTTTTTTATCGTGAATTTTACTGGTCAAGTTCTTAATTTCAGTTAATTATCAGTATAAGTTTACTAAAGATAATATACACGTTATATTACTAATAATTTCCTTATCAATAAATTTATATCTCTCTTTTATATATATATATATATTGGTATTTTTATCATCAAGCACACAACTAATGATTTACACATCAGGGATTTGGTGGTCAATCTCAATTCTAAAGTGGTAAATACCAATAAGAGTTTGTTTGAATGCGAATAATTAAAGAAACAGAATTAAAGAAAAAAAGACTTTCCAGTAAAGATTCTATTTAGCCCATGATTCACGCCAATTGATCATTAATGCAAATGTATTAAAAACCAAATTATAGGACGGCTATAGAGACCAGGTATTGGTCACCTAGATCTCCTCCTACACAAGACTCGATAACCCTAAGAGACACTATAAAATTTAAGACTCCTATAAACTAGATTTTACCATTTTTCTAACCGCTTGACAATGTAGACTCCAAAATTTCAAAGAAATACCGTAATCATTCAAGTTCTAAGTGAAGTTGATCAGGCTTTACACAAAATAAGAATAAATTACCATGTAATAAAAAAGGATAAAAATATAAATTCAGAATGTATGAAGAGCAATTCGATCTCACAATCGAAAAATTATGGAGAAAATCCTTACCAAGAAGAATTTAGCTACAACACAACATAATTAAATTAAGAAATAACTATGCATGTAATTAATTGAAAGTTTGAAAATCAATATTATGGAGAAACAAAACAGTGACAGCACGTACGGGTGGAAGCCGAGAGAGAGCCGCTGCTGCTGCTTTTTTTTCTCTTAAATATTAACCCTAAGTAGGATAAAATCCTAAAGATTGGATAAATTTCGAATTCAAAAATAGTATTTATCTCCTAATTGAATTTTAAACAGAGGAGGAATCAAATTCCCAATTTGAAGTTCTTCTAGCCTTGCTTGAATTTTCCATCATCTTTTAACTTTTTTCGTGCCTTTTTCTTTCCTTTCTTCTAAAACAGTTTCGTACCAATTAATCTACGAAAAAGAGTAAAAATGGACACAATTAACAATATCAACATCCTAAAATAGCATGAAAATAGAATGTTAAATAAGACATTTTGGCACTCAATCAATAAACAATAAATTTGTATCCCCAAATTGTAATTTCTATTACATGTATAGTAAAAGAAAGAAAGAAGAAGTTAATACCTAATACTATAGTCTAAAATAAAATCTAACTATTTTATAATTGTTAGTTATTAGGTATTGGCTATATGATCTTTGCTTTCAAGGAGAAAATTATTATTCTAAAAAAAGGAGAAAATTATTATTCTTTAAAAAAAAAAAAAATTACCATTGCCATAATTTTTAGTATTATTCTCAATATCTTATAATGGATTCATGTACTCCATTGTTCTTAGATTGTTCGGACGAGAAAAAAGGAATAAAATTATCTTAGAAGTATCGATTAATTTTGCCCAGAAGAAGGGAAAAAAACCATTGAAAAACATTCACCCAATTAGAATTTTTGATATTTATTAGGCCAAATAAATAAATGTAAATATAAATACGCTAAAACCCATCGTAGCCTTGCCTGGGTTTGGGATGGGCATTTTCGTTTCGTTGTTTCTCTTTTGAATTTGATCTTCCCTTGCTTGAAGCCTTGGATGAGTGTTTTGATTTTCCCTGCCCAAATGGGTTCAATCAAAACAGTCTCTTCTCTTGCCTCCCATTTCCAATTTCTCACCACCAACCATGGAATTCGTCGTCTCTCCATTCCACCCAACTCACAAAAGCTGCCCAGGCTTTCATTTCAAATTACCAAACTCCAACTCTCCCCAAAACGCAATCTTTCGTCCATTTCTCATGTGCCCACTTCAAATCTCTCCAAAATAAACAAACTTTTCACCAAATTCTTTCCCGAGAAAGTTCTGGTTTCTTTTGTTGGGGTGCTTATTTTCATGGGTTCTTTCGGTTTTACTAATACTAAGCCAAGCTTGGCACTGCCTGCTCAAGCAAGTGATTTTAGTGAGAGCATAGAGGAAAAGAGAGATACCCAGATGGGGAGAAGTGAGGATGAGGAGATGTATGAGAAGATATTGGAGACAGAGCCGAGGAATGTGGAGGCATTGAAGGTAGTTGTGTATGGGAAGATGAGGAGAAACAAGCATAAGGAGGCTGTCAAGTATGTGGAGAGGTTGATTGATATTGAGCCAGATGAAGTCGAGTGGAGGCTTTTGGAGGCATTTTGTCATGAGATGATGGGGGAATTGAGTAAGGCGAAAAAATTATTCTTAGAGATCTTGAAGAAGAAGCCTTTTTTGCTTCGAGCTTTGCATGTATGTTTCTTGATCCCTTGAACTTTTATTCTTTGTAGATATTTGGCTCTTTTCTAATAATATGTATATTCATATTAGAATGATTGGTTGAAGTAATCAGCCCGCCAACTATTGAGTTAGAATGGTTGGGGCAAATTAGTTTTGCTGTAAGCAATTGCTCAATAGAAGGTTTTTGTAAATGGTTTTCAAAGTATGAGTAGGTAAATGGCTAATCTCTCTAACTCATGTCAGGACACAATGCAACTTCTTATTACCTGATGAATGCACCTTATTTAACTAGTATGGAATTTGCTATGCAATGCGCATGAGTTTGCATAGAAGTAATCCAAAACCTCAAGAATGGAAGCATTTTATATTCCTGTGGAATCCTTTTTTTATTATTATCATCTAAAAAAGTCTCTCTTCCCATTCATGGTTATGGTTTACTTCTAGGAGCAAGCATTACATTTAATCCCAGTACAAATGCCCGTCACTTACACACTTTTTTTCTGAGGAGTTACAGATCATGTTATTTAGAATCCTTGTCTTCTTTCCTATGAAGATTGAGAACCAATAAGATGGATGCATTTGGAAACAATAATGAGAAAATTAACTGGTTAAGTGATCACTTTTCGAATTTGCAGTCCTTTGCAGGAGTACCAAGGGGTAGATCCCCATTCATATTTCCTGCCACTTGCCAGTAGAACATGTTCATTCATTACAGAATACAGATGCCTTTGTCTAATCTCTGAATTCTGAAATGCGGTGACTTTAGTTGCTCTACAAATTATTTTCATGAGGCAACTTCCCTGTTCCCTCAATTGAATACATGAATAGATAAAATAACTTGGAAATATGAGCATAAATATTTGTTTCTTAGGGTGTTTTTTCTTGCGTCCTCTGAGTTTGGCTACTCTGCCTTATCCCTCAAAGCAGGCACAGTCTGGAATATTTGAAGAGAACATCAATTGTTCTGTATTTATAGTAACATTGTAGCTACTGTACTGTTATAGTAGCCATACAGTAAAGTAGTCTCCTTCTCAGCAATAAAATCACTGAAGAATTTGGGTGCCGTATTTAAAGCTTGAGTATGTCTTTCATTGGGAGTATCATACAGTTGATACTGTAATGAGTTTAGTTATTTCACTCATAGTCGAGGTTTTATATATGTATGTTTCTAGGAATGAGATTGGTGGTTCCAGGCATATAGCTGTTTTTTTTGGGTGGTTGAGACTAGAAGCATTCTTAGGTTGGTTTCTTCTCTGTCTACCTACCTACCTTCTTAGGTTGATTTCACTCTCACAGAGCTGACTGTTTTGTCTTTGCGTAAATTGGTTTGTCATAGTTTGAATGGAACAATTGCCTGCATTTCTGGCATTTTGGAGAATGTTTGAAGTATTGTAGTCATTCAGATTTGATTTGTATGAGCGACTAAATCAACAACTTGAGAGGATCTTAATGTTTCTTTAAGAAATCCCTCTACCTGATTTAGAAGGTCATTCCCATCTCTGGATCTCTAGGGTGAACCACAAAAATGCTTATTGCTGCAATTATCATAATAATTATGTTCTTTAAGCGTAGAAGAAAACTGCCCATATGGTTCTGTGCTGATTTTTTTTGCTTACCTGTTGCTTGCTTCTAAAAGAAAATACTGATGGGCACTATGTTTTGTACAGGGTCTGGCATTGGTGATGCACAAAAACCGAGAAGGTGCAGCTGTCTTTGATATGCTGAATAAGGTTTCAGAAGTTGCTCGTCGTAAAAATAAAATTACCGAGGAAAGAAACATCAGAATTCTAATTGCACAGATGCATGTTGTAAAGGTGAATTCTGGCATCCTTGTTAAAAGAAAAATTTGTAATTGAAGTGTGGGATGTGGTGGTGAGTTAGGGTGTGGGGAGGGGTAAGGAAATGGAAGAAAGATAACTAAGAGATTGGTGAGACCTAGGATAATGGTGGTAAGGCAACCTAAGATCTCATTTTTTATATTTAAATTGCCTATGTTGCAGGGCGAAATGGAGGATGGCTTGAAGAAATTTCAAGAACTGGTTGATGAGAATCCTAGAGATTTTCGGCCTTATCTTTGCCAGGTAAGTTTATTTACGGTAATGGCTTATGTTTTGTTAATGCTCTTAGCTCATGCTATGACTGTAGCTGTATTTGTTGCTATTTAACTGCTTGAGGAGCGTTGGAAATTTTGGTGTTGAAACTTGTGGTTGGTGAAAGCTTTAAAAAGCTGGTTTTGGCCTCAAATTGGTCATCCCAAATATGTCTCTTTCTGGAATCACTGGGAAAAAAAGTTGCCATATACTTGCGTTTGCTATGCCTGAAATCCTTAAACTTTCAACCACAATCCCAAGCAGTGCATTAACTGGCTGCTGGACTTTGGTCAAGATTTCAGATTTTTTGAGGATCTCAAATCTGTAAAAAACTAAGACTTGGCCCTATGGCAATTTATCTGTAAGACTAGGCAGCAGAAAACCAACTATTTCTAGTTTTCCCGTCTCCGAATGCATAATTTTCTGATGCCTAGTGGTAGCAGTAAAAGATTTAGCTTTCCACTAACGTGTAACACCTGCTATCCTCACTCTGCGAGTGTGATCTCTCCATTCTGTTCGCTGTAAACAGTATAATTTGACGCACTTGCTTAGGGGTTTCTTCTCGAGTCTTGAGGGAAAAGTACCTCGAGAAACTCAACAACTATGGTTGTAATGAAAGTAAATGGAGGTTCGATAGAACCTAACTGAAAAACCAATTATGGAACTTGTGCAGGGAATAATTTACAGTCTGCTAGACAGGAAAAAGGAAGCTGCAGAGCAGTTTGAAATGTATCAAAGCCTTATTCCTGAAGAATTTCCAGAAAGGAGTTTTCTCGACAATGTTGTATTGTCTGCTAAAACTCAGTCTCAGGCACAGCTCCAGACAGAGTTTGAAGATGAATTCTCGAGCCGGAAGTGATGCACCTGCTTTTCTCATAACGATCGAATTAGTCTAATCTCAGTTCTATACAGAAGGTTGTTCTGATTCCAATTTTCTTTTTTCTTTTTTACAGGAATAGAAAGTAGAAACCTTTGAAAGTTGTAGTAGGAGTATCGTGTTTGATAGCAATGCAAGGACTTGTTTGTTTAACTCTACCTGCATTGCTCTTTCATCCAAGTGAAAGATTTGTACTTTGCATTGCAGTGCCAAAGCAAACAAAAGCACTAATTCAATTAAAACTATAAAATTTTGGACAATAAAGTAAAACAACTTTCCTTTTTTGTCCCCTGCCCAACAATTTCCATTTCGAAAGCACAACTGAAAAGAGAGGAAAAGAAAGAAAGAGTGCGGAGAACAAATAATACTTTTAATAGAAATTACCTTAAATGATACCGTCATTGTGTGTGATTTTTTTTTATGTTACTGTACTTTTATCTCGTGGTACAACCCAATGAGATTACGTGAACATGATAAGTTCCATAAGTTTTTGCCTCGTGGTTTCTAAGTCTGCTGATAAAATAGTGAGACCCGGTGAGGGTAACTATGCAAGTGGTGTGAGTCATTGGCCAAAGATCTCCTTTCCGTCGTATTTCTATGTGTTATCATCTGTTATATGAGTATTTTTTTTACCTCTTTTGAATAAGAGATTAATCTCACTAAAATATTGTCGAAGCTGATAAGAGATGATTTTTTCAATATCATTCTCTCCTAATATTGGACTATTTTACATTTTATCTACCTTGTTGCATTCAACCATAAAGAGTTTGATCAAAATTAAATGGTGGTGCTTTGGGCAGTAAAAAATGGAATAACAGTTTAACACTCATCTTCAAAAGAATGTCTTAGAACCTACTACAAGTCGTCGCACAGTACATGAAAAGATTTTAAGTTCGAAATTTCAGCAGCCTTATCTCTCGCTTTAATGATCCTACACAGTTCAAAATGAGACTTCATGCAAATGCAACCATGTCTCTGGAAACAACTCCTCTCCTTAATTGGGGAACTGGTTATCCGTTGAACCGCCGACTCATTTCCGCGCCACCCCTTTCTCTTCCGGTTCAAATCCGGAACCCTTCAGTCCAGCTAGTAACTTCTCCTCCATACGTTGGCGCCAAAACAGTGAACCGCAAAAAAACCCAAATTCCGGCGGTTTTGGAGTCGGAGTGTGCAGTGACGGAGGACCAATCTCACCTGCCGGTGAGAATAGTGGCCGTCGTCGGTGCCAGAAGTATCAGTCCTTTAAACTCCGCCTCCTGGGAAGAAGTCATGCTCCACACTGTAAGTAGGCTCTTTTCTTTTCCTTTCATTTTCTCCGATTTCAAACTTATATGGCATGAAAGGAGACTGCTTTGAGTCCAAAATTGGCCGTTTGGTATCTTTTGCTACTTTGGTTTTTGATTTTCCTCTTAAAAATGCAAAGAACCCATGTGTGAAAAAATTAGTCGATTCAAGTTGAACTAAACTAATTTATGGCATGAGTTTATGGGTCTTTTCATCATATAGAACCCTTTTTTTTTCATTGGTAAGTGATGTGAGTCTTTACACTGTATCACAACAGGCAAAAAGATTGAAGTGGGTTGATGAAGGGTATGAGATGCTTGTGTTTGCTCATGACCCGTGCCAATTTAAGGATCAAACTGGTATTCTAGAGAAAGAATTGAGTCGTGCGGATATACTGCTTGTAGTTGCTGTTACTAATCAAGAATCCGTTGAGTGGATCAAAACCAGAAGCAAAAATGTCCGTAACGTGGTGTGCTTTGACTCCTTTCCTGATCTGGAAAACAAATTAGGAGGGTATTATATTCGAAATGCGACTAATGGTACCTTCTTTGAGAAAATAGTTGGGATTTCTCAGCCTAAGGAAACCAAGGAATCTGCGGAAGTGGTGCGAACTGTGTCTGAGGCATGGGACCGACATAACTCTGATGATATAAGGTTTTGTTTGTTGGTTATAATTAATGCATATGTAAGACCGGTGCCGATCTTAAATAACTTAAGATCAAAAGGTTTTTCTACCTTGAACTGCATGGTGAAGAACTGTGGACCTCAGGTGTTAAACTGTCTACTGGATCCTAATTGCAGGAAAGCTCTTCAATGCCTGAATAAATGCAGCCCGGTTGATCAGGTTTGTAACTATAGATGCATTGCTTCTTATGAAAGTCCATACCTGGAGGCATTTTCTCTCTGTGTATTGCAGAAGAACAATTGTCTTGAGTTGGATGCAAAGATCCCTGAAAAACCCTATGTTTCTCCTATGGTGAAGTTTCGAGGAGAGGATTTACAGCATGAAACTGCTGAAGATCTTTTTGTGGGTTGGTTGGGGAGTCTGGATTGGAGTTGGCGTGTTGTTGCAGGGCAAAATCCAGCTTATGATCAATTCCCGTGCCAGTATCAGTTGTTCTATAGAGGAAAGGCAAAAGGATCATTTTGGTATGAACCAGTTTTCCAGGTAAAAACTCTAGAAGGGAAATTAGTTTGGAGGAGACGCAAGTATCGCGTCAAGAGAGGCCGAGCTCCAGGAACATTTTCCTTTAGCGTCTTGGATAATGGTGTTGTCTCAAATGAGTTCTGGACAATTGTAGATGTATCTGATGATTTTAGCTGGGGTCTTTTCCATTATAGTGGGGCTGCACGTGTTGCTGGGCTGTCATATACCGGGGCAGTGCTGGTTACCCCTGATGGGTCTTACCCAAATGAAAAACAAAGGAAGAGGTTGGCTGCTGCCTTGGAAAAATGTGGGATTAAAGAGTGGGAGCTATTTATGGTTGATAATTGTTCTTGTCAAGATCCTCCACTGGGAATACCTGAAGGTTCGAGCTTGCATTCTACGGTTCATGTCAAGGACCAGAGCTGGGTCGCTGCACAGCATGACTAAACATCTCGTGCTAAATAGAGTGGAGGTTCTAAATGTTTCAAACTTGGTTCGAGATTTAACTACCAATTCTGTCTAGGTGGATCAGGAAAGCATTCTGCTACCGAACGAGTATCACTGCCAAAACATGTTCTGTTCTTGCAAGAAAATGCAAGATGAAGTATTATCTGATCGACCTTCAAGGAGGTACCAGCCTTTATAATCTTCAATAGAAATAGTTCAACATATATATACGGGAAAAAAGGGACTTCTGTATGGCAGAAAAACATTTCTTTCCTGCAGAGAGTACAACATTACTTTGTATAATTGATTAATGAGAAGGAGTTGTCTGATGATTGGGTCTCGGGAAACAGCTTTTTGTGCTTAAATAACAGAATGACCCACAAATCTATGTGGGTTCAGGAGAATGAATGTAAGAAACAAGCTCAACGTTAATCCATGTCAAAAGCATGCATCACCAAATTGTCTTATCATCAGTTACTGCATTAACAGGAGAAATCCTAGCACAAATCCTGCAGAAATGCTTGCAGCATATGCCAACTTCAACTTCTCTCCGTCGCTCTTCAGCGCGATCGGGAATTGGCAATCTGCAGTGGATAAATTTTTTTCAGCCAGCATTCCTAATCCGTTGAAGTCACACGAGTTTTCTTGTTGATTGTTCATCTGGAAATACATGTTAAATGCATAAGAAACCTTTACATCGAAGTCCAATCTGTGGCATGAGGATCCATTGTTCAAGGATGTGCAGTCTGAAGAGGCGCAAGCGTACTTCAATGCATCAGGTATCAAGCTCATGTTCTTATTCTCCCCATTAAGCACACACCATTGCTTAGGCAAATATTTCACTTCCTTTGCACCTATTAGCATTTTTTCATTCCCTTTCCCGGATAAGTCCATTGAGAATTTTGGCTGCCCATCGTATCGGAAAATCCCCCAATGCCTCTCAAAATCTCCAGGTTCAATGCTCTTCTGATTCTCGTCGAGCAATCCG
Organism: Viola pubescens var. scabriuscula; assembly: GCA_002752925.1. Lineage (NCBI taxonomy): Eukaryota > Viridiplantae > Streptophyta > Magnoliopsida > Malpighiales > Violaceae > Viola > Viola pubescens. Next base: position 3,335 of record NBIL01080807.1, on the reverse strand, counting down.
AAAAGATACACATGATCCATGGGGCCTGGCCGGAGAGGAGTTCCCTTCTTGGCACCCAATTTTTTGAGTAGACCATCATAGAATCTCTTGGCCAGTTTCACATTACCATGAATGTGACCATCTGTAGGCCAACCGATTTCCCCAACAAAGATTTTGACATCCGAGAATCCATTCTTGTTCAGGGTCCAAACAAGGGTGTCGTAATTTGCATCAAACACATTGTCGTATGAAGCGTTTTTGTCCCTCACTGTTCTGCCACCATCAAAGAAAGCATAATCGAAGGGGAAATCTGTGTTCTGATAGAGACTGAGGAAGGGGTAAATGTTGACGATAAATGGAGATTTATGTTTTTGAAGGAATTTCATGATTTGAATCATTAAAGTCCTTATATCGTCGCGAAAATCTCCGTCGGATGGCTTATCAGAAGCCGACTGGTAAACATCTGCATTGAGAGGTACTGTGACCTTGATCTTGTCTCCTAAACCTGCATTCTCAAGTGCTTTTTGAATGTTTTGCATTGCAGGAAGTATCAGTTTATCAAATGAGGCATTGTAACTCTTCAAGAAAGGTTCATTTCCAACAGCCACATACCTGCAAAACAATGCATCAAAAAGTCAATTACAAATCATATAATACACCAGGAGTTTCAGCTCGCCGCGCTGATGAATTCCCCGGAGTTGAATTGGTTAAGCAAATCCAAATTTGACTCCTTTCAAAGAAATTTCAGGATGGAAAGCATAGAGCTTAACCTGATGTCAATGGGTCCGTTGTCGAGGTATGTGGTAACATTGTCTTTAACCCAATTAGTGGCCATATCAAGATCAACTAAATATTGCAGCAAGTTGTTAGGGATGCCAAGCATGACCTCCGTGCCTGAACCGGTCAAAGCAGCTACGGTCCCGGGATCCGAATCGAAAAGCTTCACCTTCTTGATGCCATTGTCTTTTAGCATTTTAACCACCGTGGTAGCGGACAAGGGCTGTGCTGACATGGTACCCCAGTTCACGCCCAGGTCCAAAAAATCGGACCGGGTCACTTGTATGGAGGATACAAACATGAGGAGACAATACAGATGCAGCCTTCGTAGCGAACCGGTCCGACCCATGGTGCAATACCACAGGCAAGGGGTTGGAAAGAATGGGGTGTGTTTCTTGGAGGGAAGAGAAATGCTTACTTATCATGCGGCTAAAAAAAGGTCATAACAGAAATGAAGGGTTTGATAATTGTTAGCCTAATTCCATCGCTTGGGTTTAACTGATTTTTCTCTATTTACTATTTAGGACAATGAAAAGACAAAGATGGCAATGCTTACTATTGTTTTTTTTTTTTTTTTTAAATTGAACTAATTAACTAATTGTCTATTTTTAAATAAACCATTGGACGCATGACACGTGAGTTTTGTCAGCGTAATTCATGATTTTAATCCGTGAAGCATATGCATTTTAGCATTTTAATCTTGTATGAACTAATTGTCACTATTAAATTATTATTGTTATTAAGGTCGATTAAGGTTTTCTTTGAATCATTGTGCATACAATCTATATAAACATAAAAACTACGTGGTGAAACTCTCAAGGTTTTTTATGAGTTTTTTCAATTTTCTCAGCACAGTTAAAAATAAATAATTTTTTATATTGCTTGATCACCGTTTGATATTATATTTTTAACTTTTTAAGAATTTGTATTATTTAAAAGGTTATTCTTGTTAGAAATATATTTACCGTAAAAAGTTCTTTCAAGAGAATGTTGTTCCATTTTTTCTTGTAGTTTCAATTTTCTTAAGAGTATAAAAAAAATATAAAAAAAACAAAAATCCTACCACCATGCTTGAAGCAACAACTTTCTTTTTAATTTTTCTTTTTTGAATGAATTGAAGCAACCATTTTCAAGCATTGGTATAAAATCTAATTAATTAAACAATAACAAAAAACACTAATTAAATCTGACAATAAATAATCCCAACACAAAAAATCCTATAAAAAAGCTCCAACCGTAGCCGATCCTGAGTCCAGAACTCTCAATGGCGATAGGGAAGAGGCAGCTCCCAACAGACGAATTTTTCTTGACGATCATGGCTAGACCTTTGAAATCACATGCCTCAACATCCTGATTCATGCTCTGAAAATACTGATTCAATACATACGACATGCCGCCCTCTTTCGATAATTTCGAACACGAAGCTCCGGGCTGCAAAGCCGAACAATCCGCCCAGAAGCACGCGTAGTTCTCCGCGTCAAGAAAAAGCGTTGTGTTACTGTTCTCAGGATTCACGACACACCACTGTTGATCCATATACTTCACTCCTTTCGCGCCAATAAGTTTTTGGGAACTATTTGCTTCTTTACCGGACAGATCCATATCGAATTTCGGTTTCCCGTCATATTGAAATATTCCCCAATGCCTTTCGAAAAAACCTGGATCAACGCTCTTCTGATTCTCGTCGAATAGGCTGAATAGATAAACAAGTTCCACTGGTGTTTTGCGAAGAGGGGTGCCTTTATTGTCACCCAATTTTTTCATCAAACCGTCGTAGAATCTTTTGGCTAATGTGGTGTTAGCGAACTCGGCCCCGTCAGTAGGCCATCCGATTTCCCCAACGAAGATCTTTATATCGGGGAATCCACTCTTTTTCAATGCCCATACAAGGGTATCATAATTCGCATCGAACACATTTGTGTACACGATATTATGGTCGTACACCTTTCGTGTACCATCGAAGAAGCAGTATTCTATTGGAAACCCGTTTCCTTGGGAGAGACTCAGGAACGGGTAGATGTTGACAAGGAATGGAGATTTATTAAGTTGAAGAAACTTCAGGATTGGACCCATTCTTGCCCTAATATCTATCCGAAATTGTCCGCTGGACGGCAAATTGTCTGGAGACTCGTAAACATCGGCGTTCAACGGTACAGTGACCTTGATCTTGTCTCCTAGGCCTTTCTCGTTTAGTGCTCTCTGGATGTTTTGCATTGCAGGAAACAATGAGTTATCAAATTTCCCCTTATAACTCTTCAGGAATGGCTCATTTCCTACCGCGACATACCTATAACACAACACCAATATCAATACAATTACACGAAAGTTAGAGTATAGTTACTAAACAAGTTGCGTTTAATGCTGGCGAATTAAAGTTCAATCTGATATGAACATGAGACGACTTATGGGTCAAAGAATTAAAGCCTCGTTGTTGTACATCTGATTTTGTGACCAATTTTCTTAAAATTTGAAAAAATCAAGGGAAGTTATCCATTTTTTTCCCCTTCAATTACCTAACATTGACACCCTTATCACCATTAACTCGAGAGGTGACATTTTCTCTGACCCATTGTTTAGCA
>NBIL01080786.1:0-12098 GCA_002752925.1 Viola pubescens var. scabriuscula | reverse complement strand
TGAAGATTTTATTGAAGAATCCAAGAGAGGGTGCAGTGATTTTACAAGGGCGGAGGTTGAGCCAAGCCGAAGCCGCCGTCGTCGACAGCAAACTGGAGGGCAGGGGCAACGTCATCTTCTCCAGCGTTGGTAGTCGGGAACGTCATTTATTTTAGGCCAAGAATGGAGCTCTAGAATGTCATTTAATTTCAACTAGAGAGAGTATATGTTATCATTGTTATTATAAAATTATAATGTATGAACTTATAAATGACTATCGATATGAACTAATAATTTAGTGATACTTTTTATAAATAAAGAGATGTTAAGTTTCGAGTTCGAGTCTCCTAACTTATAATTTTTTTCTATATTAGAAACAGAAGAAAAACTTATACAGTAAATAACCAGTGGATATGAGAAAACTAGGGGCGGACCCTGACCAAACCTCCTAGACCGTACTGTACGGAATTTGGTGATCACATCATCAAATGCTTCATAGCTAATAAAACAAGAAAATATCAATGCTCCATATAGTCTTAACGGATCATGATTGAAGTTACAACATGTTAAGAAGGTTCCTACTTCATATGCAGCCTTTTTGGTGGTTTGCTAGATTTTTATGTAAATGGAAGGGTTTACTTTTTGTGAAGTGCTCAAGCACAAAAATTCAAAGGATAAAAAGTAAAACTGTATTTTCAAAGACATATTTATGCCCCCGAGTAATCCAATTCAAAGAATCTAGTCATCCGATAATAAAAGTGAAGTATCTTTAGTAGGTAAGATTATCCTAAATCTCTGGACCTTATATTTAATTATTTATTATCACTCTATTTAATGTGGAATTCAATCAGCACATATAGCCTAATAATTGCTGGTTACTCATCTCTTAAAACCCTAATCCCATATGGTGTGTGCGTGATTTTTGCAGACTGAGTTTTAAATGAGTTTTTACGTGGATAACACACAATTTATTTCTGAAGTGAACAAAAAGTACGGTGCTTCATTCCAACAGAAAAATTGTTTCATCATTTGATCAGATTTCATTAAATAATTGTTTCAATAAACTTAATTTGTGATAAATTGAGGCATCATTTCATCTATTTGGCGGAGATTCTTTTATCCTTCCTTCTTTTACCATAAGCGGTATTTTGGTAGAAAAAATATTCGAAAAGTGCTATTTTCGTCATAATTTGACTATATTCTAATGATATTGTATATCCCGTTGAGTATTTCTCTGCCCTTTCAGCATAAAATCAATATCGTTTGAACATAATCAAATTATAAAGAGAATAACTCTCTCAGCATGGTAAAATACATTCGTGTCATGCTACAACATAGAAATTCAAAATTCAAAATTGGTCGAATAATCATTGATTAAATTACCAAGTATGAACACTCTACTAATGCATGTGTGTGTATTGTCTGCACGCGTTAGTCCTATTTTATGGATCCAAAAGCTAACTAAAAACCAAAAACTATTGTGGCGTTTATATACAAAAAAGGAAAGGAATGCAATTGGAGATTTTGAGATTTTCACAGTTGAAGTTTGAGTTGTTTTCCACTTATTTTTTCACATCATAAGTTATCAAGTGGGACGTTCTTCCGTACCAACGACTTGGAGTGGATTTTCTAGGCCAATTGAAAACGACACTATGAGTTTGGCAAATCAAGCTTTATAATCACAATTGTAATCATAATTAATTAATTAATACTATAAGCTAGATCTCACCGGTCCAAGATTCTTAGATTACTTTTCCCTTACTTTATTTTCCGTAAGGATTCTCCATTTAATTATTTTATGTCACAACATTATTTATTTATATATTTCGAGATGTGAATTATAGGTATCGATTCCTAAACTCATTAAATTATGATTAATTATGTTCACACAAGGTTGACCATTAAGGAGTGGGTCTTATTCTCAACAGGAAATTCTTCGCATACAAAAATCGAACATACTATCTTACTTAAGGCATGAGAGTTTTAAATACAAATTCTTTATTTAATTCATAAAAGTTATAAACTATACATAAATATGTATATATTTGTATGTATATGGCCTTGAAATGTGTCTATATAATGAGGAGTGGTAGTGGGATATTAATAAAATTGGAGTGTGACCAGTGACCAGTGACCAATGACCATGAACTTTTCTTTAAAGTTTTTCACGGGTAAGGGAAAAAATGGAACTATCAATAAAAAAGAGAGAAAAGTTGAGCGACCTGAAACCCACATAGCCCGGATGGATCCAAGTCGCGTATAGAAAGAATCTTGGAAGTTCAAGCATCCCCTCCTAAAACGTGTTTTTGGTTTCTAAAATTGGATTGTTTTTATCAAGATTAATGTCAAATACTTAATGCTATAGAAAGACGCCATATCTTTTGTGCCGATAACAAAATTGAAAATGAATAATAATCTTTTCGAATATAAACTAATTGTGAGACTCGAATTCAAACTCGAACGGATCAATGTATTGTCCAAACTTTCAAGCAGTCAACTAATTAGTATCTCATCAATGTATTTTTTATTCTAAAATAGTGAATTCCCACTCCAAAATGTTGTTTAATGTTAGGTATATAGTATACAGTAGTATATAATCATCCTTTTCTTTTCTTTTCTTTTCTTTTTCTTTTTTTCTTTTTTTCTTTTTTTCTTTCTTTAATGAAGAGATTCTCCCGAGTTAAATTCAAATTAAACACCATTTTCTTAAAAATGAAAAAAAAAGTTAGTAAATTTGGAAGTTGTTAGTTTATTGAATGACCCGAGACTATCTCATAATTCGATCACCATATTGGATGCCCCACTGCTCTGCATTATTTTGAAAATGAAAAGAACATGCGTAGCAGACAACACTTCATAGTTTTTTTTTTTTTGTCAATAGATATATAACAACACTTCATAGTTGATAGTACAGAATCAAACAGAATCTACTGCAAAATCGGTATGGCGTGAGGACTAAGCACAAAAGGGTTATAGTTATATTAGTCAGCAAACAACAGTTAGTGGCTCAAATCCCCAGACAGTACTGATTAATCTAAAAGTTGACCTGCATTATCAGTCTATTAATGTTTGTTTAGCAGAGGAATAATCAGATGTCATGGTGGTGGTGGTTGGTTCATCATGATCTCTTCTGGCAAACCTGCAGGCTACAAAAAAGTAACTGAATAAGCAGTGGCCGCAATCCCATTGCAACAAACAATCCCACTCAAAAGCTGAAATTTGTATACTCTCTGTCTGGCATCAACATTCTGCAGAAAAGCACAAGTAAATGGAGGGTAGACCCATGCATTTCACTTCACACAGTCAACCAAAGGAATCTACTGTACGTTCTTTTCTTTTAGGCCTAAACCACGCGTGCTTCGTAAGTCTTCTTAGCTGCCGCTCTTACTAGCCAATTATATGATTCAGAACAATCTAACCTACAAACTCTTGCTTAAATCCAAAAGAATCCCTGAACTCTCGCTGAATGATTATAGGAGAGAGTTCAATCCACAGATGCTGCGGATCGTGCGCAATCAACGACCTGGTGGGGAAGAGTTCAATCCATTCCACATACAGCGCTAAGAAGACATAAGAAATACTTGTGGTTTAGGCCTAGAAGAAACTACATGTCTGGTGTCTGAGTACAAATGGTAAGATACTTTTACAGACTCCAAGTTTTTAGTAAGCTTCAGAATTAGAACCTCTTTCTCAGTAGAAGATACAGTAACACTATAGTAGCAGTAGATGGGGTTCACATGCTGGAATGAGAGCCACATGTAACAAAGGAAACATACTTGGAGGCACATGCCACACCATAAGACAACATTTCTCTCCCTGAATATATTTCTTTCTTTCTTTTTTGGGAATTTAAATTTCATATTTGTTAAAATGAGCATGAGCTGTGAGTCTGTGACTGACTCAAGTTCATCGGCGTTGGTTAGAGCCCACGCAATTTTGATCTAACTTTTGTCAGCAGAAACCAGTCAGCCATACGAATTCCAACACAGTAAGAGAATCATAATGGAGAGTATACCTGATTAGTTCGAAATATAACAGATGTCACATGAGCTAGATTACGAAAGGACAAGCACAAGCGTTGTATATAAAACAAAGACCATAAAAGATGAAGGTAGAAGCCAAAGAATACATTTCCAATTTCAATTAAGATGTTAACTTCCTTCATCCAAGTACTTTCACTATATGGAGCTAGCTACATACTACGGAATCTATTTGCAACTATGCACAAAGACAAAATTTGGATCCGGCTACGTAAATATTCTTCAAAACTACGTACATCCATAGTACTTCTAACTATATGCCTAGCAAGTTCCAAAGCTTTGTGATCATATACACAGGAATAACCTACAACGACATTTAAGTACTTACCAACCATAGATAGGATTTTCCACTAGTGGAGGCAAGAGATGCAGGTCTTTACAATGTTGTTTGTCATAGTCTCGTGTCCCAGGTATCGCTCCAGTGCAGAGTCGAAGAAACTCATTCCCTGTGAGACAGTAGTGAGCGAAGGCCAATCCTCCATCAACCACATCAGACAGGTTACTCATTGAAGCTGCTTTTGTAATGGTCTTTCCGTTAGTCCTCAGTTTTGTATCACCTCTTTCACCATTTAAGATTTTGTCTAGCTCAGAATATTGCATAAATCTTTGGGTGGCTGCCTCCCATGAGAGGTGGTATCTTTGCTCATCAGTAAGAGGTTGAGGCTCACTTTCTAATGCTTCTTTCACTTTTGCAACGAAGTCCTCAGAAGTCTTGTAAGTCAAACAGTTGGGAAATGACCTGAAGAACTCGTTAGAGGGGTGGTCTGCACATACAACAAATTTCCCCATTGCAAGTGCCTCGGCGGTAGCTGTGCAGAGCACATCGCTGACACTAGGATTGATGAAAACTTTGTACCTTCAAGCGCAAAAGAAAATCTTCAGCACAAAGCAAAAAACATCAACATCAACAACAACAACAACAACAAAACAAAAAAATTTAACAACTATGCCTCAAAACAAAAACTAGTAAGTTACTGAGATTTCCAGTATCATTTGTATCTTCAAATACAATGCATGCATAACATGGCCCAAAACTTAAAACAGTAACTATATCATATGCTTACCCATGAAGAGAATCATCAGCATGGTCTCTTCCTTTCAGAAAGTTGAGATTCAAATCCAATCTCTTCGCTGTACTCTGAACTTCATGAGCATCCTCTCCATTACCAACTACATCCAACTTGAAGCCATCAAGATCATTTTTGTGCTTTGCCAGCAAATCTATTAGTTCCTTATATCCCTTTGCCCAAACCATCTTGCCCAAAAAGTATGCTCCTTTCGAAAAGGCTTGTTGCCCAAGTTCCCTTTCACCAGCAACTTTTTCTCCAATCTTCAAAAACTTGGGATTCACTCCATGAACATTGCAAATCACAGACTTTGGTAGGTCCTGGGTGGCACCAGAGAGGCGAAGAACCTGGTAGCAACAATAAACAATTCAATACATATAATAGGATGAACCTCCTAACATAATTAATAACTGGGGAATGCTAAACCATGAACCATCCCTGTAGACAAGCATATAGCTTGAGCCACCAACAGATAAGGAAATATTCGTATCAAGATCAATATGCACAACAAAGTAACATTTACCTTGTCACAGTATGCTCTTGTCACCCAATTGTTTATATGTTTGACAAAGAAAGCTTGAAGAGCCCCATTTTTCTCTCTCTTAATGTATTCCAGATAGTTTGTGTGGACAACACCAACAACATGGTTGAACTTATCTGTCCAACGCTTACCATGGTGATACCAATTCAGGTGTTCTGGCTCCTCGAGAATAGCAATGTCAGCATCCTTTGAAGGAATAAACTGAGAAGTATCTCCAGCGGGAAGTATGCTTCTCCTTGATTGTGAGAACTAAAAAATAATAGGAATACAAGTCACATATAGCATACACTTACTATCAACAATCTGGTGCATAATCCCATCATAAATAAAGTACCTTTCCAGGATAGAAGGAGATTCTAAAATCAGCCTTAAAGCCAATCCTTTCCTCAAGCCAGTTACGTATATAATTCTCCTGCTCCTCCGGTGAGTTAAAAGTGAGGCTGTTGGGATAGACTAGTTCTTGATCTGACTTGCAGAGCCATGGAACCAACAGAGTGACGTTTCGATTTTCAGACTTCGACAAATAAGCTGCTCGAAAAAGTGGATTCACAGCTGTTCCAGTCATCCATGGAAGACTGGCGGTAGTGACAATGGCAACATGCCTCTTCCCATCTGATGGATGATTCTTTGTGGAGTCTGTCCAAAAGCCACCCTCATAACTGTGCCCAGTACTTTGTAGGACGCTAGCAATCCTTAAATCTAGTTCATCAGTCACACTCTCATTCTCGATGAGAGAGGATTCTTCTGTAGTTAGTGAACTGATCATAAGTTGACTCTTACTTTTGCTGCACAAGCTTTCCACAATCTTGTCACAGACATCTGCACCATATTGAAAAGCACCAATAAAATTCAGAACTAAGGATACCTCCAACAGAGAGACAGCATTGTCTATTTTACAGCTCTAACTGGGACCAACATGGTTTCTTATTTTCTTAAACAGAGGTGAGGACATGGATCAACAGGTTCAAAAAAGAATAAAAAATGAAAAGCAGCAGTTGAAAAGTGGTAAGAAAGCTTACTCAGCAATTTCTATAAATAGTAGTGAGAACAACCTTACATTGAGCACACAAAAAAATGCTAACCACGCCAGTAAAAAAAATACAACTTTCGAATGAAACAAAAGACAGATTACTTGCCTTTTCTTACTCCAAGTTGATCCAGAAAGGGCTCAGATTGTCTAACCAAAGATGCCAATAGTTCTGGTACATCCAGTGGCGGTACTTCCTATAATAGAAGTAAGACAAGTAAACATTCAGTAAGATATACTTAAAATCTGTTTCAAGGATCATAATTTATATTCAGTATTTATCACTCGCGTGCAACCATGTAACATATACCAGAAGCCTACCAAGCATAGGTGGCCATAGTCAATAACAAGAGCTGGTTGCATAATACGGTTAGGATAGTGCATAACAACATTTCTTGGCATGGAAATGCCAAATCCTCAGCTAAAGAAGTATGTGCCCAACCATAGCTGTCACAAAGGTTCAGCTAGGCTCACAGGCTAGAATGGGAAGCTTTGGGTTACAGGAAAAGATGCAAGTACCTCGCTGCCACTTCATAATCAAGAAAGCAACAAGGGCAGTCGTGACTTTACTTACTTGTAGCAACTAAACCTAGAAGATGTAAATTATAGCCCAGAATAGTTATGAATCAAAGATCTAACCTTTGACTCCTTAGGATCCTTCTGAATAGCTTTCTGCAATAATAGACAACACATCAGTCAAGCAACACTCTAAAGTCTAAAGCAAACAGCATGAGCTAATCAACAAGTGCATAAGATAATAATGACAGTTAAACATACATACCAAGCTGGATTTAAGCTTCTCAACGAATTCACTATTTTTAAAGCCTCCAAACAGCTCAACAACCTCACTCTTCTTCTCTAACTCCCTCAACCTTCTTTTCAACACACGTATAGGCTCCCATTCATTAAATTTCCCAAACTGCCCCTCACTAGGTTCCTCTTTCCACACCCTCATCCTATTCATCCTTGCTCTCCTACCCTCACCCTCCTCCTCATCTGTCACCTCCGCCAGCATCGCACTCTTTATGCGCGACAAATCTATCCCTAATCGCGCACCTGGGGAACCCCATTTCTCCATTACGCGCTTACTAAAATCCGGAGAGGAGTACACCCTCCGGAACTCCGATATCTTCGGCTGCAGCTTCTTCACAAAATCTATCTCCGTCGCTGCCGCCGATGGAGACCGCACGGAGAACGAAGTCGATGCGGAGTTGATGAAGTTCTCAATCTCGCGGTCGAACGAATTGGCTAAATTTTTGAACGAGTTGGCTCGGGCTCGCAAGAGCTGGAGATCCGCGTCCGCGGAGTCACGAACCTCCTGCCAGCCTTTAGATATGAACGAGAAGGCCGAGCTCGACGACGCCGTGGAAGACTGGGAAGCGACCTTGTCCATCGAATTAGGAATTTCTTTTGATTTTACTCTCAATTTCAGTGGGAAATTTTAGGGTTTTTTATTTTCCAGTGGAATTGAGAAAATGGGGAGAAAGGAGAGAGGTTTTATTGATAACGGTACAGTTGGGGTTGTTTTCCTTTTTTCCTATAGGTTTGAGCAGGTGGACACGTATTATGTACACGTAGGATTTGGAGAGATTTTGGCGGGTGATGACTTGGCGGTAGTCTCGTGGGTTGATGACGTGGAAGTGCTGCATTGGATGTGGAAGATTCTCTGTCGAATATGCTTGTGGGAGAAAGGATATATGCCTGCTTTCTGAGAGGAGGGGAAGAAGACAGAGACGTGGGGAGGAGCGTTTTCTAGAATATGACTTCAAACACGTGGAGTATTACAGTTGGCTGCAAGTAATTACTGGGTTGTCGACTCATTAATAGTAGTATTAACTATTTTAAATAGTATTTACTCCCATAAATAATTAGTCAGAGTGGGGGGATTTGCACCATGGTGATTTTATACTAGAGAAATTATAAGTGATTTATTTATTTTATTTAAATGTTTGTCTGGTTGGATCATCTTATCAATAAGATAGTTATACGCTAGCAAATTTTTTGAGATTTATTCAACTATTACAAATTTAATTTTTTCCCATTCAACTGGATGTAACAACCAACTATCACATATCAACCGGACAATTCAACTATACGTAATTATATGAAATACATAGACTACTATATAATCACTCCTTATGTAAGTAGAGTGTAATAATGTACGACTTAGCGCACCATCGTAACATCATTAGGTACTCATAATTTGTCAAGTGTCAGCTCGCACCTTGTGATCGTATAAAGGTGTGTGGTCTTAATAGTGAAATCCGTAATGGGTAGTTTTTAAAATTTAATTCTTCTTTTTAAACTCTCTTTTAGTTGTTGATTGGAACAGGAGAACTCTAATGTTGGAGAAAGTCTTTGTTGTTCGATGTTTAACTTTCTTTTCGTTGTTGATTGGAACAGGAAAATTCTAATGTTGGAGAAAGTCTTTGTTGTTCGATGTTTGATGGAAACAACAATCGAATTGGTGCTAAACTTGTTGTTTTGTGTTTTTAGACGCTGTTGTGTTGGTAGTGTCTATTGCATTGATTCATTTGATTCCAATGTTTCTAATCAAATCAGTGCATTAGTGTTTACGTGAAAGACAAAAACATGCAGGCCAATCTGGGGCAAATGTAGCCCATTCCTTTTTCCAGGCCTAATTTCAGTTCACACACCAAATTGAGTGGCTTGCTGTATCCCAACTGGCTTTAATTGTCGAACAATACAGAAATTACCCTATTGCTCCTTTGTCCCCTTCGTTCTCGTTTCGCGACGTTATCACAGCGATGAAGTGAGACTAAATTTTTCAACCAACGATTGATATTTGAAAAAAATTGAAATTTTAAAAATTATTATAGGTAATTTTTCTTGATAGAGACTGAAGGCATATCCTGTTGTTGGTCGACCAAGACTTTGTAGACACTTCTCACATCCTCATACGAAGGAATCTCTACAAAAATTTCTCACATCTTCTTGTGTGGGAATGTTCTTGCGATGCACTAGGACTGTCTACACAAAGTTTTATATATATTAAAAAAAAGTTTGAACAAAATTAATTTATGCTCGAGGCATTGGATGCGTAAATTAATTACCAAAAGTTACTGGGTGTTCGTTATTCTTACATCTTAAATTATTATCTTTATATTTTTTTTTCTTAGAAATTTTTTTAATTAGTCATTCTTTTATTTTTACACAAATAAAATTCTTAAGAATGGCTAGTTAAGTATTGTTATTTTTTTAAAATATAAATAATAATCTGAGACGAGAATAACACCACTTAAGTTATTTCTTTTTATTAAAAAAAAGAAAAGAAGAAGATAATGACTAAGCAATGTCATGTTTGCACTCAAAACACCTCTCAACAAAAGAAGAAAAATCAAATTTACCATCGAATATTTAGAAGCGTCTTTTTTTTAGTTATAGGTATAGATATTTCGGAATCAACGGAGTAGATACGATTAATCATATTCGCAAAAAAGTAGTATTTTATCCATGTACAAAGATCAAATTAGCTGGCGAATTTTTGCTTAAACGTACCAAACAACCCTCATTGATAATGTGTTAGTAAAGATTTAAGAGTTTTTTTCTTCCTCTTGGAACGGATTTGCCCAATCATTGTTCAAAAATGTAAGATGAAGCACAAATGACAAATCTATGGAGTCCCGTTTCATGGGCTTTCTTGCAAGGAAAAAGAACAGAAAAAAAAAGGAGACTTTGTAGAGTAGTGAGCCCAAGCTTTATAAATCTCCCTTTGACAAGAGAGAGCCCATGTTCATTTCCCAAAATAAGAGAGCCCATATTTCCAAAGAAAAAAGAGTAGATATCCTAAGTCCCAAAACACACTTTTCGTAAAAGAAACATTAAAGAGTTAATTCAAATATCGAAACATTGACTTCATACACACACCCAAAAAAAAAAAAAAAACCATTTCTTTCTTATATATATATAAAAAAACTATACCCATAACCTTATAAACAAATCTTTAATCGTGAGTTTGTAAATATTTATTTGTTGGTGGTAAAGTACCGATAGAAAGATTGTTCGCCTGTAAAAGGAAATTCTTAAATTTTTCACCAGTCTTGCATAAAATAGCAGCACAATTACATTAAAAAAAACTCTATAGTTTATAAATGTTTAATTTTGATCCTTATTGTCTAAAAGCGTGCGGTGTAAAATTTATATTTCCTAATAGTTACAATTTTAACATAGTAAAAAAATATAATAACAAAATGTAACAAATACCGTAGAATTGAAGACAATAAAAAACATCTTGTTTTTTTCTTTTTGGTATGATAAACATAGCTAGTTTTTTTATATAAAAAATTAAGGAGATGATTATTGACCAATTAATCTCACTTTTCCCCTAGTTTTACTTTCTTTCTTTTTTCCGTTTAAAAACGGATAATTACCTTTACAATCGTGTACGAATAAATCACTAATATGAGAAGTAGAATTATAGTTAAAATGACAAGTAAAAAAATCTAACTAAGGGATTATACTAAAAAAAATATCCATAAGATGCCTTAATAGTTAATACTATAAAATTTGTTCACACTGCCTACCAATTGATATTATTTACGAAAAAAAAAAATTATAGACGACACATCTTCCAGCACTTAAACGACATGTCATTAACGTTTTATTCTGTTTATTTTAGAGGGTGGTGGTGGTAGTATCGTAGATGCTTAATCGGTTTTTATTTTTCGTAAAAGTATTACTACTTCCGGTCTCAAATAACTGTCATTTTTTTACGGATTTTTACTGTTCATAATACTTGTCATTTTAGCTTCTCTGAAGTATATATTTTGTGCAAATGACAATTTTTTTTTTATGTATCAACCCAATTTGACGATGAAGTTTTAATTTGAGTAAAAATTAAGAAAAAAAATAAAACAATATGGAATAAAATGAGATCAAAGATCATAGTGAAACATATTTTTACTATTCTAAAGTGACAGTTATTTGAGACCCGAGGAAGTAATAAATAATCGGACTATTTTAAAATCTCACTTCCGATTAAAAAAAGAATATTGCACACGCACGACCGACATGCCACACGGCCACACCCATTCCTCCGTGATGAGGCGTCCAATCCCAGTCGCGCCAGCGGTGACCGTATAATAGATGCTTAAAGAAACTAGAAAAGTGCCGCGTGCTTAAACCATCTCATCCTCCTCTCCTCTTTCTTCCTTAATAAAGAAGGTTTAATCTGAGGGTGAAATCGTAATTTTGGAGAAAATAAACTCACCCCATTCCTCCATTGCTTTTTAGCCTGGAACAACTGCGAAAAACCAGAATCATAGATAATAAAAGTTTGGTATCAGATACGGAGAGGAGGAGGAGAAATGGGGCTCCTTTCTAACAGGTATCTCTCTAAATTTCAATTTTTTTCATTTGTCAATTTCTTCTCTATTATCACGATCGTTTCTGGGTTTCACATGCTTAATTTTATTTATTTTTTG
>NBIL01080783.1:0-12173 GCA_002752925.1 Viola pubescens var. scabriuscula | reverse complement strand
CAATCGCTATCTTGAGCCTTAAGTCCCACGATAGGGGTTCAATGGCAGGATTTCCTGCATAAATGAATAATCCAACAATCAATAGTATTTCTCCACAAAATTAGCAAGTGCGCTTTGCAGTTTTAACTTTTCTTAACTCTTTCTTTTTCCATCAATCCTTACGTACGTCTAAAAAGATGGTTCTCCAGGCTTCCCTTCTGCATGAATTCATAAACAAGCAGGAGCTCTTTATCTTCCCAACAATATCCCAATAACTTGACCAGGTTCGGATGCGATAGCCTCCCTAGAAAATTTATCTCTGACTGCATTATTAAATGAACCAAGATTCAGCAACCATAACAAGTCTTTCATTACAGTAATCAATGAGCATATTTTAAGCAACAAAGCTTGTGTAAAGCTGACATTATACACTTAAAAAGAGTCCCAATTTGCAAATACAAAAGGTTAGCAAAACCAAAGGTTAGGTTGGTATCAAATGTGAAAACCATCACAAAAAGCCATTCCATGCGGGACCCACCTGGGGAAAATTATAAAGGGTAGCAGCAAAATATCAACACAATTCCCTTTTTTTTCCATTAAAGTTCTGACCTTTATCTTGAATGATCATATAGACTCGAGAAAGGCAAGAAAATTGATCAAATTAATGGTAAACAGAACCTAAAAAAATTGAGAATAATTTGAAGTATACCTGCCACTCTTCAAACCCTTGCATACTTTCAGAGTTCAATTTCTTGATAGCAACCACCATCCCTTGGCCAGATTTTGATGGAGCCAAGCTCTTCTCATCAATCCAACCTTTGAACACTTTACCAAAACCACCCTCACCCAATAAAGTATCTGACTTGAAATTCTTGGTTGCACTCTTCAAATCTGCAAAAGTGAACACCTTTAAGTTTGCTGCTTCTAGTATTTTCCCGTTTTCTGGGCAAGCTGCTTCTCCTCCATTCCCTTCACTCACTGCATCAGAAAACTGGCTTTTCCCAGCAGTACTGCCGCTTGTTGTGGCTGAAAAATCTATGGTGGTGTTGTTGTAATTGTTGTCTGATGTCCCTTTTACACCGAAACAGCAGAAAAAAAATGAACAATCTAAGAAAAAAACAAAGAGTAAAAGAAGAACAAGTATCAAGAATCAAAAAAATAAGGTACCAACCTGGTGTGGGAGGATTGGTTTTAGAGGTGGAGCTAAGGCTAGGATCCTCATTAGAGACAGATCCTAGGCAATTGCCCATGTTGAAGACCCTTAATTTAATTTCTTCTCTCTTATCAACCAGCAACAAGAAACAAGAAACAAGAAACCAAAGAATAAGAAGAATCCAATAAAAGGGAAATTTAAAGAGGAGCTACAAAAAAAAAAAAAAAGCTTTGAAAGAAAGAGAAAACATAGACTTTTCTGATTTTTATATATTCTTTTCTTTTTCTTTCTTTTGTTAGTGTTTCTGATTTATTTTGTGGACAAGAAGAATCTTGTTTTACCCGCAATTTTTATTTTATTTTTTCAATTACTAAGAATTTACTTTGTAGTTTCTATGACTAGAAGACTTGTTCTGTTTTTCTTCTATTCGGGTGTTTTTCTTCTATATATTCGGGTGTTTTTCTATTTGGGTAAGGCTCCGTTTGGCATCACGTTGAATTTACTCTAAGAATTAAGTAGTTTTGTATTTTAGCTCCCGAAGGTCTACAATTTGGCCAAACTAGAATTGGTTTCTGTTTTTGTGGGAAAAAGAAGTCAACTGACTACGGTTCACAACTTTTAACTTAAATTAACTAGTCCAAAACTCCACATTACACAAATTATGTTATAACTAATTATTCATACGATATATGTTAAATAATATTTATTAATTCCACATAACATGTATAGTAATATTTTACGTAATACATAATTATTTTGACAATTAAACTCTAAAGAATTGAAACTAAAATAAATAATATATAACTATTTTTTATTTGTATAAATATCAGTATCAACACTTATAGACACCTTCAATTATTTTTGTAAATAAAATGAACGATTTGTAAGTACTTATTTAGAGAAGCATGTAACTTTTCAAATTCTTAAACATCATCTTTTTCAAATTTCATAATAAATTATATTAAATTAAATAGATTAATTATACATAATAAATTAATTTAATAAGGCAAGTGAAAAGTTCTAAAGTTATACATCATAAATTGCATTAAAATTAATAAATAAATATTTAATTTAATTGAGCACACTAAAAATATTATTATCTAATACATTAATTGAGTGAAAACTAATAGCATAAAAATATTAAATAAATAGAATTAAAAATTATTATATGCCCCGTGTAAACGTTTTAGGAATTTAAAAAATAACAAATGACATAATTGGAAGAATTCATGGATCCTAAATGGCTTCTTCTCAAGCATCCATATAAATTTTCACCACATAATTTTTATATTTGTATAGATAGATTTTGAATTTTTCTGAATATAGCAAAGTATATCAAAATGTGTCTTTTTTAAGAGTGTGAGGTAAAATATTATACCGAACCACGATAATATTCGAATAAAATTGATCTCGTATGGTAAAATATTATACTGAACCACGATAATATTCGAATAAAATTGATCTCGTGTAAGTTAAATAGCAAGTCAAGGGATCCGAAAATTGACACTCATTCTGTCATTCATACGCGGCTTTTGATCTTCGATTACAATTTTGTTTTTTTTAATAGGGGAAGGTGGGATCTATAGTAATTATCTTATGAAGCATGATTGAAAGATTTTTATTATTTATGTTCTAAAGGAGAATCAACGTGAAGATTTTCTAGCCGAACACGTTCTTTAATTGAGATTTCAACTAAAATCTTGCGTGATCAATTTGATGGGTTACGTGATCTTTTGTTTGTTGATTGATAATGTAGGAATTATAAACGAAGTAAAATTCGAACTTAAAGAAATTACTTTTTTATTAGTTTCATTACTCTACCTTTGTTACACAAAGAAAAAAATACAAATCATGAAATATTGCCGAAAAACTAACAAATTAGTGTACATTTCAGTGTAAAAGAGCCCAATTTGTCCAAAAAGAACACAAGCCCAACAACCGGATTACCTTAAAAAGTTGGTGTATTTCAAAAACTGAAAAAAAATTGTAAGATATATTATTCGCGCGGCGCGAATTTGGCGCTAATAATATTACTTCACATTTGATTTATACCCTAAATTCGTTACTTTTATATAAGATTTTAAAAAAAATTAAACAAATATGGTTTGGCCCCGTTAGAAATGAGTTTAACACAACCCAACCCATTTGTTAACTGGGGCATGAGAGTGGTAAAAAAGGAGAAAGAAAACAAAAACTCAGTAAATCAAATTGATGAGTTTTACTCGGCTTACGTCGGCGTTTCTTATTGGAACTTGTAAGAATTAGAGGATCGAATTAGAACACGTGAGCAATTTCAATTTTCAAGTGGTGGAATCCACCCATCCAAATCCATAAAGCTGTCTTTTTTTTTTTCTTTTTTTTAAAAAGGAGTCATTTCATTACTAGTGAGGCAAATTATAGACATTGATGTTTTGGCAAAACTCATCCCAACAATTAGAGGTACCTAACACAAGGGCCCTCCTAGCTAGAGCGTCAGCGATAAGATTAGCAGACCGCCTAATATGAATGAAATCGCAAAAGATAAAAGACTGAGCAAGCCGAGTAATATCAGTTATAATAACTCCCAAGTTGGAGAGATGATTGGGTCTGACGTGAATAACCAGTATCAACTCAAGGCAATTTGATTGTACTTGTTTTCGTTGAAGACCACGACCAATAGCCATATCTAGGGCTTTGCGGACATCTAGACCTTCTGCCACTGCGATCTCCTGTCGAAACTGAGTGCATTCAAAAGCCGAGAAAACACAGGTACCGTTACTTGCCTAAGCAACTCCCAGTCTTGTCCTACTGGGAGCAACAGCAACATCCGTATTAAGACAGATAATCCCTACGCCTGGATGCCTCCAAACTGTAGGTGAAATTGGTAAGGAAGGATCAATCTCCTCCATACGCGATTCGATAATCACCCTATAATCCCCCAGCAACCGGGCACCACGGAACAGGACCTTCTAAGTTGATGGAGCCACCAACTTGAAGACCATATCATTTATGGAATTCCAAATCGCCCAGAGGATCGAGACCACCTTTTCTAGAACTGTTGTTGAGGCAGTGGACCTCACCATAGACAGCCAATCAAGAAGTGTAGAGCCTGATGAAGGATGAGGGACCTGGGTTGCTCTCTAGATCGAGGCCGATACTAGGCAGTGAAGGAAGAGATGATCAATCGACTCGATTGCGTGGAAACAAGAAGGGCAGACATCATCACTGCCAATACCTCTAGACAACAAGTTTTGCTTTGTGGGCAAACCACAATGGAGTAACCGCCAAAAGAAGAGTTTGATTTTTGGTGGGATCTGGAGTTTCCACAGAACCTTCCACTAGGAGTGAACTTGAAGCGCATTACCAGGAATAGAGGAGAGAAGATTATGATAGCAACTTTTAACTGTAAACCTCCCTGAAGACGAAAGCCGCCAACTAAGTCTGTCTGGCTGACGAAAAAGGCTGACCGGCAAAGCCAGGATAGCCTCTCTCTCAGCAGGCAGAAAAATCTCTTGGATTAAGGCCACATTCCAACCACCCGGGGAATGCTCCAGAAGATCACCAACTTTAGCCTTTGCATGAAGGACAGCGACCGGTGATTGAACCAGACCATTGGAGGAAGCAAGTAACCATATACAAGATAGAGTAGGAAAATACAAAATAGTATCATATTCATAGTCAATTAATTTATGGTATTATTATGACTAAAAAAATGATACTAGTATTGTTCTAGTAAAACCAATATTAATGAACCTAGGAGAGAAAAAACTATTATTGATTTTTTTTTAATATATAAGCGGAAAATTGATAGAGAGGATATCGAGAAAAAACACAAATTAATATTATACCCAAGTGGAAACGTGGGAAAAATCTCTGAAAATGAGCGGCATTTTTATTTTTCCAAATGTGAATATGATATAATTCCAAATCTCATAAAAACAATTTACAAGAGAAAGAAAGAAAGAAAAAGTTAAGAATTAAAATATAAAAAGATTCTTGCAAGACCACACCAGTCAGGCAGTCACCACCTAACTCCATTGTTGTTAGTCCTTGAAAAGGATGTCTCATAAAAACAGACTTGTTACTTCAAACACCCACATACATTGTAACATTACAGCTATCACTTTTTTTACATGTTGAAAACTTCTCGTGTGCGTCGCGAGGCTAATTTCTCAGCGGATATTCCACCCGATCACCTCGCGTATGATTGATGTCAAAGAACTGAAAACTCTAAGTTGACTTCTGCGTTGACTTTGCATAGTGGTCACTCCATTTGCTTTGTTGAAGCAAAATGTTCAACAAATGGCACCATGCAAAACACATTTTAGTCAAACCTGCAATCAATTAATGAGCCAAAGAATCAAAAGAAAAGGGGAAAAGGGGTTCAAATTTCAAAAGGAGGAGAAAATGGCAACTCAAAGTGAACACAAGGAGGTTTCATACATATGGAAGACTTGAATTCTCATGAGTTTTTAACAAACAAACTCAAACTTTGAAATGTTTGAAACAGGACACAAGCAACTAAAAGAAGCAAATGTTTCAACCCAAAATATTATCCGAATGGTTTGAGTTCATGTTCAGGATACCGTTGACTAGTTTCAACCCAACGCAATCCTTGTTTCAAGCTGATTTGAAGCTCACCAAAGGTCTACCGAGACTTGAGCAGCTACTGTCAGCATTAGCAAAACTGTACATAGGTGAAATTGGAGCTTCTAAGACTTTTAAATTAGCTTAGCTTATCTTCGTTCCTGCATTCTATTTCTTTTCAATTCTCAGGACTCGAGAGATAGGCCCTGGCTTCTAAGAGCTCTAGCTCTGTGCCTTCTTTTGAAAACATCTTGCCTGAATCTCCTGGTCTCACTTTGTATTTCAATGAACGGTTTCCTCTCTATAGTTTCCTTTTCCCTCTCCAACATCCTTCGCCTCTTCGACACTGCCATCGCAGCATCCTCATTGTCTTGCTTTTGCCTTTCTGCCTCTTCCTGCAGAAATTTTATTTATCAACAAGTATTCATGCAAGTTCTTGCAAATATATAGACATGCATGCATGACACGGCTTGGATAGAGACAGTTCTTTGTTAATATTCCGATTCATTTTCATCTTAAAATTAGAAGGTAGTACACACTTGTAGTGGTCCACAGAATGTGCACTGCCATCATCGAGATAGAAGGATAAGATGCCATGATGAACTAAATTGATCTATGGTGAAGTGAAAACCATTATTGCATAGATGGAAACAGAAGAAGGACCTGAAGGTTGCGAATAAGACTGTCGAGGGATTTGATCTTCCTGTGCGGCCAACGAGGAATGCCTAATTCCCTGCATTTCCTCTTCAGTACAGTGAGTCCAACATTCAATTTTCTTGAAGCTTCCACAATTGGGAGACCAAAGTATTGCACAAGGTCTTCTAAAGCAATTTGAGCAATGTCTTCAGCTGCTGCCCTTTTTTTCTTCCTTTCTGCAGCTCCTGATATTTTGAAGTTGATAAACCACAAAAACCATGTGCTAGAAGACACAAACAAATGCGTGCAACTCTTGACTAGTGAAGTGACAAAGAAGTTTGAGAAATTTACTGGAATGTAGCATTGCCATATCAAAAGAAAAATAATCGGTATCTTTGTGCAATGACACCACAGAGTGTAAATCGTAGACAAAAGACACATCACTACGCTTTCTTTCTTATCCTACAAAGAGGAGGCTTAGAAGTAAACCTGTTGCACTAAGTTCAATTTCTTCATTTGGGGATGCTTCTGCTGCAGGAACTGAGTAAGGAAGACAGTTGAGATCCTGATCTAAAACAGGCAGATTTCTCTTCGAGTGGAGGTCGTCATCTCTGATCCCTTCACGCATTTCTTTGGATGAGGATTGAGATAACTCCTCATCTTCTACTTTAGGGATTGACTTGAAAATAAACTGGATATCTTTGGCCAGCACCGGGATTGTCTTTAGCTTGGGGTTTCTGCATATGCATAAAAGGAATGAGAGTTACAGGAGCAAGCAAGTAAGATTAGCTTAAGCACACAAGTCAAAGGAACTCAATGTTTCCGCTACAAGTGATTTAGCTTGAGTTAGGGGTTTAAGCTGATAGCCAAAAGCACCACTGCACTGAAACCAAATAAAGAGGAAAAAACACATTACTACACTCAAGCCACCCAGTGAAGTGTTTGGATACAAAGCAACAATTGAAGTAGAAGTTTGTTTCTAGTTAGAACCTCCATGCCAAATTTGGTAATGCAATAAAAAGAAATTACCAAAATCACTAAACGAGAGATACAAATGTAATTGATGAACTCTAGAAAGACTTAAGTTTCAGAATTCAGAGGTGAACCTATCATTTCAAGACCAAATTCTACTGTCCACTGTAACTTAATCTGCTTCCATGAGGGATCCAGACACATTACGGAGAAAAAATCCTAAAAGCATCAACACATCCAAATGCTCATGAAAGAGATTGTATGTCAGAGACCCAAACCGCCAGATGAGTACATTGCATTAATTACTCTTGCTCAGTCCTCAGGAGAAAAACACAGAGTTAAAGGTAACTCAGTTCAGTATTGATGAATAGGGGAAACAAATCTAAACTTGCAGATAAGTTACAGGAGACAACAGTAACAATCTAGTGGCCACATCCAAACATTATGCTTGCAGCTGTCAACCAAGCTGAAAGGAGGGTTCTGAGAACAGAAACTGTGCTTTCATTTGAGAACAAAGCAAATTACAACTAACAATCAAATCGGAGCAAAAGGCTATCCATTTGACTCAAGGATTGGTTTCTGCTGTTTCATTTAGCAGAGAATCGCAATGCTTTTAAAATTTCATCCCAGAATGCAGAAATACTATGACAAAACATTTATCATGAAACAGATTCCATAACATTCAATTCAATGGAATGAATCCACAATATCCCACCCTTTCTAAATGCGCACAAAAACTTATTCGCATAAGCTAACCTTAAACAAGCAGAAGTAAACATAAGGTAACAAGAGAATACAAGGTTCAAAAAGAGAAAAGAATGGGTTACCTATAAAATGAGAGTAAAGAAGGGCTGCGAGGATTTTTAGCATGAAATGCAAAAACACAGTGCCACAATCCAATCACTTTCCCTTCAAAAAGCTCTAGAACCCTTAATCTCCTCGTTATAAGAATGGGGTCTGCAGCCATTTCAACATATGGACCATGCACAGAAAAAAGGAACTCCCTTTCCATCTCTCTCTCCTTTCCATCCTCCAATCGGTACACATGCAAACTCCTGACTAACTCTGCAACCAACCCACAAAACCAACAAAAGAAGAAACAATAAAAAAAACCAAACTTTAACTGGGGAAACAACCTCAAATGGACTAAGACTTCAACTTTAGCAACATAGAAAACATAAATAGCGGAAAGGAAAGATGGGTTTACCTTTGTTGATGGTGTTCTCAAAGATTATGAGAGCTGTTAAAGAAGAGTCCATGAAGAAACTGGGTATAAGAAGAGAACATTATTAGCAAGGGGCGAGTTGTGAACAGAAATACAATGCGCAGACACAAAAACAGAGGATTAATGAATAAGGGTTGTGCATGATTTTAATTCTAAGAAATTCTATTTTCCAGTTTTTTTATTTTTGGGTTTGGTTTTCTCTCACTGGTTCAGTCCACCAGCAGTTCAAATCAAACAGATTGGTTTTCTGTTTATAGTTTCCAAGTTTATCAACTTTTCACTCTCTTTTTATTATTCCGGAGTAACTAAATTGAAATCCCATTTCTATGCAGAAATTGCACATACCCTTTTCCTCCTCCTCCTGTTTTTATTCTGTTGTTTTTACCTTCTCCCCTTTTCTTTCACTTTTATCATGCTATTTTGTTGCGTCCCCTGCACTTCTGTTAGATGCACAGTAACCCAAACTGAGAAAATTACAAAAAGGAAAACCCTTTTCTTTTATTTATTAGATTCACATTTCACACACATTTACTTCCTCTTAAAATGGGGAAACAAAGGACTTTTTCAGTTTTTCTTACCAACTCCTGGCCCTAGGCATGGCAAAATGGCAATTGAAAACTAAAAATTAATTAGGAAAGTAAACTTTTGTTTAGTTTTATTATATTATGGGAAAAGCAACATTCAAATTCTAGCAATAGAAAATAGAATGCTTATCGGGAGAAAAAATAGAAAATAGAGTGGATAATGTTAATAGGTAATAATTTATTAGTTATTTTGTGAGAAATAAAAATATTAATAATTTTATATTCGTAAATAAAAAAATAAAAACACTTAAATTAGCGCATCAACTAATATAAAAATTGGGAGACATGTTTACTCTTTATGATGTCGTAGTTTTGTGCATTTATGATTTGTGACTTGAGACTTCCAATCGAAGACATTCAAGTGGTGTGGTTAGGGTAATTGACAAGCAGTAGTGCAGTAGTAGTAGTAGGAGGTTGGTGTGTGTTTAATTTTGTTGGTTAAATGCGGAAATGTAAATGCTTCTTAAATAGTATGTTCATAGAAATGAGCAATTAGCATTATCAATAAATAAAAACTTAAATATCAAATTCATCCACGTGTTTATTCAATTTTTTCAATAAGGTTCATACATTTTGGAAAATTCAAATTATTCCTTGGGTTTGGTCAATCAATTTAATCAAAAAATCACACAGAGAAACAAAATTATGGAGAATGATCTAATTTAGACGGATTGATCAAACATAAAAGACTAATTTGAGATATTCAAAACATAAAGATTTAATTAGGAGAATTAAATAATTATAGGAATGAATTTTACATAATTAATGTCTTTAAGTTTGTGTCTGCCAATGATAAATTGTAAAAAAATTGCTCTCTTCGTCACATAAAAAATTACTCTCTTGCATATATTATAAAAATTAAGAAAGACATTAATTGCTGAAAATAAGCTAATAAATATCTCTTTCTACTATTAATTAGCATCTCAAATAAATCAATAAATATAATATAGTATATATTATTAATTGTAATTTTCTCTTGAAAATACAAATGCGATAATTTATCTGTAACAACTCAAATATGCTCGGAAGTAATATAAAATTATTTACTCAAATAAATAAAAATTAATACCCCTCCTTTCAGCTATAGTTGTTGTAAAAGATACATACTCATTTTTTTCTTTTATAGTCGTGGAATTACACTTGTTAGTGTAAAAAAACACTTAATTTCTAGTTTTTGGTGTAAAATGCAAACACAATTGGTAAAAATGTAACTTGTTTTTTACGACAACGAGTAAAAACTGGTAAAACTTAACTAGCATTTTTGGAGGGAAGTGGGTTTAGTAACTTTAGTTTTTTATTTTCCATCTGTTTTTTATAAGAATCCGAGGTTTAACTTTTGTCGTGTAGCCTCTAAATACATGCAAACCAACACGCCTTTCATTTGACTCTTTTCATGCGCAATATTGCAAATTTGATCCTGCACTGATACTACAATTTTGTGCCACTGAAATTTTTCTTACTTAAAAGCCCTTAATGTTTTTTTTTTAGAACTACCAGGATAATTATAAATTATGGACGCTAATTGTTGGTAAATTACACGGAAATGCTGAGGTATTTTGGTCAGATAAGATTGGGCGGTTTGCTCACGAAAGCATCACCAAACTACCCCGTCGAATGAACGATAAGTGGCAAAAAGAAGTTTATGTCAGCAGCATTCTGACCTTACTTTTACCCAAAATTACATGGAATGCCATTGAACTTCCTCGGCTTACGAGCTTAGGCCGTTGGGCAGTTGGACTTTTTCCACGGTACTATTATTATTGGACGCTTCCTCCGTGAGGAATAACAGAATACTCTCCGTCTATTTCAAATTAAATTTTTTTTTGGGGCAAAATACATTTTGTCACCTAATATTTAGATGTTAAGACATTTTAACACTCAATTTTCACTCTTGGTTGATTAGGTACCCAACATTTGCACCATTAGTGATAACTTTTATAAAACAACCTTTTGAAATTTAAAGACCGTTTCCCTTTTGAGGTGCACATTCTCGTCAGACTATGGATCTTTGATCAAGAGAATGACCTTAGGAGAGAACGGGTGATTTGAATCCTAGTAAAGAGAACGACCGTTAATATAAAATGGACGTTACATGCTCCGTTGATTTGTTTAAGACGAACGACTTACTCCTTTGTTAAGGAGGGCAATTCCGCAATTATGAGGATTTACGTAATTGATAACTACACTCCTATTAGTATGCGATCTCTTATATTCCTTCTTTGATTCGACTTCATATTATGGCAATAAGTATTCTACTATAATTAAAGGACTTGATTTCTACTATAAATACAACCTATATGCACCTAAGGTACACAAGCAATACTAAACCCTAGTCATTCTTATACACATATATTCTATAAACTAACTTGATCGTTAGAGCGTTTACTCCGGGGATAACCATCGACGCTTTGCAAGTACAATTTGCGGCCAAGATCAACCCTAAACCAACCCTACATTCATCTACCGTACTCAAGATTCTAGGTACACAAGTTCTTATTTGGTGCTTTCATTGAGAGTCGTCTAGAGAGAATAGTGAGTACCTATTCCTGGATAACTCTTACTCCTTATCAACCGTAGCAAGATGAGTGTCGATCCTCCTCTACCCCCTTAACAAGACAACAATCAACATCCTACAAGCCAACCAACAACCTCCCAAATACTATCTGCATCCTTTGTCAACCCTTACTCCAACCGCCTACCCAGTGATCACCATAGACCACTCTCAACCCATTGGAGTCAATGTCACAAGAGCACTACAATTCAACGAAACCAGTCATCATACTCCCGTTGAAGAGGTTATCAACAACGGGCATACTCTGTTACCCCCTCCCTCTCAACTTCATCCCAAAATACATGCTATAATCAACCAACAACTACATGTTGGAATTATCCCCTAAATACGAGAATATATTTGATATATTAGTATGCCATAAAATTAATAAATCAATATTAATAATTGTGTATTTATTTTCATCCCAAAATACATTTATGCTAAGGGAAACTAGTAAATATTTAATGAGTTAAATAAATTACTAGTTAAGAGATATGTTAATACGAG
>NBIL01080545.1:0-14025 GCA_002752925.1 Viola pubescens var. scabriuscula | reverse complement strand
CTGGAGGGTAATTTTGTAATAGCATAATTAGTAATTTAAAAGCTGATTGAACTCCTCAACAATCTCACCTTTTTCTGTAAGAATTCCCACCTTTTTTAATTTTTCAGATTCAATTCACTGTGAATTAAACTCTCTTTTAAAACATCATAACAATCACAAAATTTGTTATGATTTCAATTATAATGAACTGAACTTTTGTTTCAGTTCGATACCAAACAGCCCCATGGTGATGAGGAGATTGTTGATTTGGTGTTGAAATGTAGTGAGCATGGTGTTTTCCCCGATTCAATTTGGATAGGTAGGTTGATTACTAGGTTGTGTAGGAACAGCGTGGGTAATAGAGCTTGGGGTAATTTGTTCGGCTTGGTGAAAGCTGGGGTTGATGTTGAGGTAGCTTCTTTTAATGCACTGCTGACAGGGTTTGGAAGAGATGGAGATTTTAAGGGAATGAACCAACTTACAGAGAAGATGAAGGAAATGGATATTCAGCCCAATGTGATTACCTTTGGGATTCTTAACCATTTGTTTCTGTGGATAGATTCTCCTCAGCAGGGTATTAATATTCCTACTGGCTCTGTCTCAACCTTCAAGCTAAAGGTGATTGACCCTATTAGGCTAATCTTGCCTACCAGTTTTGGGGTTTTCTGTTTTGCCACACCTACCCTGATTTATCTCTGTAACCCTAGCCTAGGCCAGATTCTTCCACTCCTGCCTCAAGATCCGCCGCCCGGATGCCAAGGTACTACTTTAATAGCAGGATTTGGGTTTGGCTTTCTCCTCTCAAAAATGGCATTCAAGGTTGTGAAATTAACAGAAAGATCTTCAAGACCAGGGATGATGTTCTTTTCTGTTTACACAGTAGGACTCGATCGAGGAAACCGGAATAGTAATAATGATCATGATCGTTCTTGGAAAGTCTTGGATTTAACTTTCCCCTATCTTGTGGAACCATTTAGCTACTGTGAAGCACCATATTTACTGGTAGATCAATCGGCATCAGATTCAAGATCGGACAAGTGACCAGAGTGCTGTTCTGGCATTCAGCTTGAAACACAAGACGTATAAGGTGATCGGTTAGCCGGTGGGGTATGAGGAAACAGACGAGAACTGTGTACAGTTGGTGGAACTAAAAGAGAAGCTGTACATGGTAGAGATTTTTCGAGATCCGGTTGCAATGATGAGGATGTGGGAGCTTAAGGATATGATGATTTGGTCACGCTCTGTGATTGATCTTGGAGGGATTGACATTGAAGTTAAAGGGATGAAGAATCCAGAACTTGTGTTGAGCACAGGTAATGTCTTGGTCTATTATCACACCACCAACAAGACTTTCAGGCATGTGGTTCTTCCCTTGCCACACTTCTCAGATTTTCTTGTTTGTGGGGAAAGCATTGCTCCCTTAGCCAGGCCGATATGAACTCATCCGGGATGGAAGTGAGATTCAAACATGATATCGAAAGGATGAAAGACTAAAATTTAAATGATACTGTTTGATTGTTTTTTTTTTTATACTAATTTTTATTTAATTTGATCCTTGAGTGACTTTTATTTACTAACATGATCTATTCAACTCGATGCAAAACCTTTAAAAAATAAGAATCGCCAAAATATGACGAAAGGGCTGCTTCATACGTTGATAAAAGCCGATTATATTTTCGTAAAATTTTCCAAAATCATACGTCCAATTAAAAAAAACAGACAACCCAAGTCAGGCAGACTACACATGTTGTACCCAATCATCAAGTTACACTGTATAATTAGGTTTTGGACTTTTAGATAACAACGAAACCTCAGTACCGTCTCTTGGGTCAGTGTCGCTTCCTCGTTTAAGTCATGGATGTTCAGGCATTGATGCAGCAAGAAAGACACCACTCAACCAATCCTTGAAAATAGTCGAGATTTCCGCAAGAATATTTGCAGTTCCCTTAAAATTAACCAGCTTTAGATGGGTCATTTGGGAGTTTTGATTGCAAGCTCCTCCTAAGAAAATCAGACAGCTTTGCACTTGCTGCACGGCCTCGTTGCAGACATTGGAGGTATTCATCCACTAGGATACAAAATAGAAGAGAGACAGTAAAAACGAAACCCCTCAGAAGTCAAGGAACACCAGGAAGAGGGTAAATTGTTCAATGGCAATAATAATGTTAACTTTCTGTGTTAGTGAGAAGAAACGAAACCAAAGTGCTTCCTACCACGAAATTAGTTACCCAACTACAATTACAGATCACCACGACTATGAAATAGTATGCTCGTGACATTATTGCATAAATAGGCACGTGAAGTCAAGTATTATTACCTGTCATAGCACCATGGGTGACAGAGGTGATGATCCCATGCTCTACAGGTTCACCTTTAACAAGTAATGATCCTTCAGGTAGAACAGAGTGAACTGAGTTTGGGAAGACCAAGTATGCAAATCCCCTCATTTTCTGACAAGATATAAAGCAAATATGTTAAGCAATGGGAACTTGAGCACCGAAAGGACGCCAAGTAGGTCTTACGACATCTTTGCTCAGAACCGACATGTAGGTAAATATCTGTTGTCTTTAAGAGTATGGTATGGGCATGAAAGGCGTTGGATGGCGGATTAAGAATCTTCTTCCAGTAAGGGATAATTCACAACCAGATCATAAATTAAACAAGAAAACAACAGTAACCTGCTCTTCCAACTTGGTGGGATCCAGTATAATATATCCACTTTCTGCCAAACAGCAACATATTGCAACTGCACAAACCCTTAAAGTATCAGTCATCCAAAGTCAGATGACTAAAATAATATAACATCATGTCTTAATTACCAGCAAGATGCTTCATAGGAATTCCAGCATCTACGAGGGCAGCACATGCTGCATTTATGGCACACACTAGAAGCTACGGAAGATTTAGTCAAGAAAAACTGAGTCTTGCACAAATGTGAATAAAGGAACATAGAGAACTGAGGTGCCGCTCAAACTTCATAAAAAAGAAAAGAAAAATAAGAGAAGGTCACAAAAACAATAGGGTAGGGCAAAACTATGAGTCCATCCCTGCAGATGGGTTGAGATACTCATTTTGCATCATACAGAAATTCATAAATATTGAGGATACAGCACCATCATCATTGACAACCTGCATAGCAACAATAAATACTTAATGACTGTAATAAACTGGCTAGAAAGTTATTAGCAGCAATGTTACCCCCCTTCTCTCTATCACCACACATACACACACACAGAAAAACGCTAGCTACCAGAAAAAAGGAAAAACATAATTGTTAAAAAAAGTAAATATGCAAGGTGAAAGCCTTCTTATCCTCCGGCTAATATTTTCATTTGTAATGATCCCCACATCGTAATGGCATGAAGGTCAAACAATCAAAATACAGCGAATAGGAAGGAATTATAGGATGCCAATTTTTGAGCCATTATATGTATGCTCCTAATTGTCAATTCATACAATAACTAACATACCTGAACTATAATTGATGTAGTAGTGTTTGGGTTGATTGTCAGAATACAGATACTCTGCAAAGTCCTCTTCAAGATCATCTCATATTCCTTCTCCATCTTCCCTAAAAAAGTTGGAAATGTGAGCAAAATCAGAGGCAAAACCCAAATGGGCAGCAATAAAACAAAACGGCCATAAAGTAGTCAAAACGAAAATAATGAGGAACTGAACACATATCAGAGTAAATCCAGAAAGAAACGACCACACAACAGCCATTACCACACTGAAATGCTATATCAAGCTCAAAAACATTTTCCAGACTCAAGTGAATTTTTCTATCTTCAATGGTGTTAGTCACCACAAATCACGAGGCTGAGTTAGAAAGAAATAAGAAAGGTATTCCACAAAGAAGACACACAGTTTAACGGTTTTCTGCGCTGTATTGCGCTAGAGTAGCTCAATGCAACAACGAATTACATAATTTCATATCAACAGAATATTCAATGTACAAACTAAAAATCATGCGGCTCCCAAATTGAAGAAGAGCCTCACCAATCTGTCCAGTTTTAGGCTTCCAAATGACCTCAATACAAGCTTTCTCAGGGTTCTCATTCTTCTTAGCTCCAGCTTTAGGCCCATAAACAGCAGCTAGAACTTTTGTATCACCTTAGGAGAAAAATAGTAATAGCAGCATAAATCACAAACGCATTTACGAGAATTGTAAAATGTCTGATTACAAAAAGAAGAAGAGCGAAGTATTACCTTGGGACCAACTTGCAGAGCCATGGGCACGGTGCAGGACATTGCGAGAGCAGGCTAGAGGTCTAAGCTGGTTCGGCGGACGGCCATCGTCCCTATCGATTTCCATTAATTTGCTCACACAACAAATCCACCCCAACTTTTTACAAAATTGTAGAGACGGAGAAGAGGTTTGCTTTGGGCAGATGAAATTATTTTTCGATTCTGGGGTTTTAGTTCGTTAGGGTTTTACAATTAGTTTTGTTTCTGTTTTCCCTTTCCCCATTTTGTTTTTGGGCTTTAAATTTATAATTTTAATTTTTTCAATGGGCCGACAGGTTAGGGTGGAAGGCTTGAATAAAATTAGCCTGAATTAAGGCAAGAAAAGAACAACCCGTCTAGAAATAAAAACTCACAAGAAATATTATTTGCCGTTTTAATTTCAAAATTATATGAAAATACTCTATTATAAAATCAACTCCTTTTATATTTATTTTTTATTTATTTTATCTTTTTAATGTACTCCCTCCGGGGTTAATTAAAGGTCGTTTTAGGATTTGCTTTTACTGTTTCGACACGTATCTTAAGGCGGCCGGAACAGTCACTATTTGAGATAAATTTGCCCCTAATTTTTTCTCGGAAGTACGTTAAGGATTAACGTACATTCGAAAAAAAGTACGGAATTTTTGGGGGTCAAATAGTGAATCATCCGACCTTCTTAATATGCGTTCCCTACTGAATATTGAGATGTGAGGACGACATTTAATTTACCCCGGTTTAGTTTACACACAAAAATGTCATAAAAAAGCACTCGTATTTTCATTTAAAAAAAACTCCAATTTTTTTAGGCTAATTAAAGATCATTTTTACTCATGTAGGAATTTTATGGAAACAATAATGACATGTATTGAATTTTTTAATAATAATAAATGGTAGTGCTTCTAACATCACTACTATGCACATATCGTATTATTTTACTATTTGTTTATACATCATTTTTTTTTTTGGTGCCTAACAAATTGGTAATTTGTCAAAAGCAACTATTGGACCTTTTTCAATTCTCTTCCATGTATATCCTCAACCAAGAGAAATGATGCTTCTCCGTCACCGTTTGATGTGGATGCTGATGTTGATGTGGTCCATTTACATTTTAGTGCATCGCAAAGTTGCGAAAAAGATGTATGCGTTCAGGAACTGACCAAGTAGGCTTCAATTTCAACTTTTGAGCTCGAAACAGAGAAAATTGTGTTAAAAGAGTCATCGTTTTCAGGCCAATGATACCCAGGCAAAATATCACTACATTCCAATAAAACGATACATATGGTGAATTGAAACAGTGCCCCTTGGGTTAGTATTGAAATCTCTGACCTGAAAGCTTTTTCCTTTTTCCAGCAATCTGAAAAGAACAACTCAAAAGTGAGAAAAAGTATTCACCCCTGGCCGTACATATATATATATATTATATGAAGAAGTACACAGTTATGAGCTTGTGACAAGAACATTCATAAGACCACACATCTCCCATCTTTCATGTTCCTCATCTTTTTCTAGCGACAATTCTGGGTTAGGTAATCAAAGAGCAAACTGGGCTCAAGCATGGTGGTCCATTGAAGATCAGTAGGGCACCAAGATATCCTATGAGAGCAAATAAAACTAGAAATTACTTGCTGGAAGCATTCTATTTTTTAACGCAACGGTCTGATACAACTAACATTAGTCTTGAAATAGTAAGTTTTGGAAATACAGAGTATTTTTATGTACATCAGTTTGTTGAATCAAACACTATTGCAATAACCGTACTTTACGTTTTAGTGGATTCGCTCAATGTGAGTTATCACGATTCACGAGTGAGTTTTTGGGTCTTTTTTTTATGTACTAAATTTGGTGAACTGTCTCCTATAGCAAACACCATTGCAATAACTGCACCCTTAGATACAAAATTGTTTTGGTATAGCAACAACAATCCTATGCCAGACTGGATTTTTTTGAAGAAAAAAAATCTAGGACCCCATTGAGTCATGTGGAGGGGTGGAGCCTTTTTCTGACAACAAATTGCCATGAATCTCATACCCAACCCAAGTTCCTACTCCATACCCTATCTCCTTCCATCCACCCCAAAACAAACCTCTCTAAATTTATGATGATAGATTTGGGTCCTACAGTAGCAAGGAAAAGGGAGCAAAAATCAGCACTCACATGCAATATATGGTGAAAACAATGGCCATGGGTCATTACATTACATTAGGTAGCAAACTTTGAGAAGGAGCATTCCTATTACCTATCGTCTCTTGACAACACAAAGCTCTCATCTTTTCACCCTTTTCTATGGCTTTTGTACCCCCATTTTTTTCCATCGCACGTATAAGATTTAAACCCGAATCCGGGAGTTCCTACTTGTACATATCCATTGACATTTTTTAGTCTAATAAAAAAATACCTTAATTTGATTTCTAGCTGCTTTTTTGTTCATGATTAATTAATCTCCATCTCTAGCCTTGTTAACAGATAGATTAAGTTTAATTAGTTCCCATTGATAAGTTGCCTTGATGTATATTTTCTACATTTACGTTATTTTCGCTGATTTTTAGTTTTTTCAAGTGTCATCTATGTATTTTTTTGATAGAAATTTACTAGTTATGTTTGAGCATCACGAGCTTCTGAAAATAGTAGCTCTTATAGCGTAGTTCTTTTGTTCTTCATACTCAAACTTGATAACGTGGTTAAGATCTGTACGGAGCAGAGGAATTGATTTGAGGTCCTGAGGATTATTACTAGGGAAAACATGACCCCCCAAATACAACGGTTCTAGTTAGCGGTGGAAAAGGATGAACTTCCTGCTCATTAAAGGTAGACCTCCACATTCCAAGCAAATCTAATCAACTACACCTTTATATAGTATCTTTTTCAATTACCCAAGTGCAACACAGTGATGTATCAAATCAAAGAAATACAATTCTTCATTCCTCATAGCTTTCCATCCTGTTGAAAGACATGAGAAGCATCTCAAGCCCCCAATAGTAAAGTAGGGTTGCAAGTGATGTATACATAAAACCACATCCTTGACCTTTGCCACAAGAAAAGGAAAAAAATTAAAACAAAAACAAAAAAAACAAAAAGTTCTCAATAACTTATTAATTGTCTGTTAATAATAAAATACCAGCAAAAACTCAAGTTCGAATCTCCTCTACACTTATAAAAATAAAAATAAATAAAAATTGAAAGTTGGGTAGGCAGTAATGGATTCTTGAAAAGCAAACAATACAAAAGAATGCTATAGACAAACAATCTTCAAATGCTCTTCTGGCAACCCTCATCTCCGTTCTCCTTCTGTTCCACCTTAATGGTTCTTGGACTTCAGTCACCTTCTTGTTACTATTAGGTTAAAAGCTAACACTCCTTTACTTTATTTTTTCGGTCAGGACCATCTAGTATTCGGTCACTATTTTGGATGCCAACTACTCTCTTTTTTTCTTTATTTACTAATGTATTTACTCTTACTTTCCCTTTCTTTCTTTTCTGAGCAGAAATTTTTCTTAGATATTGGAAAAACAGAACTCCCAAATCATCCTCAACTCCAAATCATTACACCAATAAGCCACCACCCTAATCACAACAATCACTTCTCCCTGCACAAATTTTTTCCTATAATCCAAACCATTAAAGAATATATCACAATTACTGACTTGGCCGACAGATTTTCTTCTCTGGACAGTCATAGTTATTGAATGTGAGCCTTCTTTTAGTACCAACTGCAGAATTTATCTTCTCTGCAGAATTTTTCTCAACAGTAGATGATGAAACAGGAGAAATAACTTGTTCTGGAGTCATTACTTTCCCCATCTCCATTCCCTGCATTAGATTGTAACAAGCCAGTATATGCTCCTGCTGCAATGAAAAACATTTGTACATTATATCAGCAAACTTAACTGACATAACAAAATCAAATACAGTATTGGTCATTTTCTTACATTTTCTGCAGAACTCCATGTTGGAACCGTTGATTTCATCTTAACCTCCAAGTCTTTTCTTGTTAATTCACTATAAGCTGCAGCTAACACCGCGGCGGCCGCAACAACAGATGGTCTACGATCAAGCAAATTGATTTCTGCAGAAAAAGGAAAAAGTCACATACCTAATGAAAACCAAAGTTGTTTGGTGTCAAATAAATCACAAAAAACTTCAGATTTACCTGTCATCAATGCCACAATCAGTTCCACGGATTTGGAAACTAGAGTTCCTTTTGGACTCAATTCACCACAGAATTTATTGGCAAAGTAATGAAGATAACCAAAAGGTGTAGTTGATCCCATTCTCCATTCCAAAGTAGTTAATACCAATAACTCCATTCTTTGTATCACCTTATTATCAAAAGGGTAATCTTCCACTAAAAATTCTGACAAAACTGGCACTTTGCATTCC
This sequence comes from Viola pubescens var. scabriuscula, assembly GCA_002752925.1. Lineage (NCBI taxonomy): Eukaryota > Viridiplantae > Streptophyta > Magnoliopsida > Malpighiales > Violaceae > Viola > Viola pubescens. Next base: position 5,442 of record NBIL01080545.1, on the reverse strand, counting down.
TCCATCTTTGCAGCCAATGATAAACACGCCACTGATAACAATCTAAGGGCCCAAAATTGCCCGTCCTGCATAAAGAAATCAATAAAATGAACAAGAACTTCCATTAATGATTCACCACCATTGAATCATCACAGTTTATGCAATTAATCAAGAAAAGATTATCATGCTTACATCAATAGATCTTTTTGAAAGAAACTTGTCAAAGTAAGTCACTGCAAGATAAGCTGTAAGGAATCTAAACCCAAAAGCGGCTCGTGCCTAGACCAGAAAAAACAAGACAAAAAACTTTCAATTACCAGAAGAAAACAGAACAAGATTGAAAGAAGATGAAAGAAATGAACTTTCAATTACTGACATTGAGGATCCATCCCACGACGCTGAATCGAGCGCGATTTAACCATCCATGACTAGAATCCGAGCAATTAATGATGGAAGAATTAGCATAAAAATGATCACTTGTGCAACCAAAATCACTACTACTACTACTCTCTCTTTCAATCAACTTCTCTGTATATTCAACATCTTCATCTTCCAAAACAAAACATGGGTCTTCTCGATTAATATCCTCATACCCGTTAAAGAAACAAGATTCATCTTCTTGGCACAAGAGACTAGAGCTGTCCAAATCACCCATCAGATAAAAAGAACAACAACCCACTTCTCACTTCTGCTATATTGCAGAGAAATTAGAATAAAAAACCCAACAACCTTTAATTAAAATCAAAATGGGTATTCATAGTTACAATCAAAATTAAAACTTTTGATGGGATTCCGGAAATTTATGGAGAAAAAGAGAGTAGTGAGGTATAAAAGGAGAGAGTGGAGATGAGATTGGTAGGTGAGGGGAGGGAGGCGGTGGTAGCGGTTTTTGTGCCGCCAAAATGAGGAGAGGGAAAGAGAGATATATATTAGGCGTTTATATTGTTCAGCGGTTACGTACATATATGCTAGGTATACGGTAGCGTCTTGAGCCTATAATCCCTCCGTATGTTTGGAGATTCTGGTACTGTATTATTTATTATATTCAATTATTATTTCTTCCTTTCCTTTTTATAAGGTAAATGTTTCTTTCTATTTTTTTTTTTAGAAAAATAAGGTAATGTTTCCAAAAGCTTAACTATTAGGTATTCCCAGTGGCTAGAGGTTAGATTTGGGATAAATGATAGATGGAAAGGTTTGATGTTTATGTAGAGATGCAAATGTTGGTATCAATGAGCTTGTAGTGTAGAGATATTTTGTGCAGAATAGAAAATATTAGTTCGAATTTGAGTTCACTTAATTTAACTACCTCCTTAAAAATAAGGTACAAGAAATGCTAATGTGGATGTTGTATTAGTTGAACTTGAGGGCAATATGTTAGTATTTCAAAATCAATACTTTTTTTTTTTAAGTTAGTATTCTTGTGGAAGAATTTTGATTATTAAATCAAAATTATTTTCTCAATTAATATCAAAATTACTGGACTGATTTGAGTAAAAGAAAAATGAGTTCTTTTATAGAAATATATGACAAAAAAATTGAGTATATATCGGGTTAAAATCTAAAGCTTTATGTTTTTATGACTAATTTGATTCTTATAGCTTTGATTCCTCTCGTATATTAGTTTTATTATATCAATAAAGTTAATTTTTCCGTTCGAGCTTTTAAGTTAGAATTTTTATTTACGATAAAAGAAAAAATAGATTTCGTCATGTTATTGGACCTCAATGTTAGCATCAACAACTCTCACTCAATCAAGAGAACCATAGTTCGAGCATTTCGATCAACATCTAAATCATCACAATTCTATCTTATTTTTCGGTAAAATCAAACCATTTATACATGGACCATGTTTGGATGTCAACCAAAGAGCAGTTGACAACTTGACATCTATTTTGGTTGACAAAAACGGTAGTTGATCGCCCCAAAATTAGTGTCAACTACTATTTGGTTGACACTCAAATGTAAACCAAAAAAAATCCTTTAAATATAAATAAATATATTATTTTAGACAATAATAGTAACAATAAGAAATATTATTCTTATTATTACAGAAATAATATTTAAACCCATAACATATAATTACCATCTATGTGCATAAACTATTTAATAATTATATATTATTTTATTAAATTAATACTCCCTCCGTTTATAATTAAACGTCGTTTTAGGATTGTAGAAAAGCGTAGGATAATGATCTTTGATCTTATTTTATTCCACATTGTTTCATTTTTACCTCTAATTTCCACTCAAATTATCACAGTATCATCAAATTGGGTTGATTCAAAAAAAAAAAATTATCATTTGCACAAAATATGTTTCGAAAAAGATAAAATGACAAGTATTTCAAAGAGTAAAAAAAATCCTACAAATATGTTTAATTATATACAGAGGGAGTATAATATTGGAATGTCCATGGAAAAACTACTCATCATGAATAAACGAATTAAAATAAAATAATTAAACAAAAACCAATAACTAAACAAGTAATCCATAATTATGCTGAGATTCATGGAAAATAAATATATAGTTCTTATAAAAAAAATGTATAATCTTACAAAATAAGCATGCATTGGTTACACCATAATTATTACAAGAGGCATGACTTATGTGAGCGGATATGCGTTCGAGCCCTAATGGCTCGAGGTCCGTAGGACTAGTCTAAAATAACGAACGGAAGCATTCATGGTCGATACGAGTATTTTAAACTAATATCAGAGTTTTCGTACATCTTATACTTTACAACTTTTTTTTATCATAGTAGAATTATATCATTGTTATTCTCTTTCTTTTACTTTCTATATATTTTGACCTATTGTTTATTGTATGGGTTTATTTAGATGCCAATATTGTTGCTAAAGAAAAAGAAAAAAACCTTTTTTTCCTTTAATTTTTTTTTCTTTATTTGAAAAAGATAAATTGAATGAGTGAGATAGTGTGATTCTGGCACTCAAAATCCTCTTGGGTCAGATAGGATTTTGCAAATGAATGTATTTATTGGAGGCATTCTTAGATGTTTCCAAGTTATTAGACAAATTAAAGGATTTCTGAAACTTAACCGGGCCGGCCACTGCCATGCCAATGAGGTTGTTTGTGCATGCAGCGGTGCTCTTAAGTGAATTTGTTTGATCATATTTTGTATCTTTAATTAATTAATTAAACATTTCTTAAAAGTCTAGCCATGTAAATAAACAGAAACAAATGAGGACACAAGATCCCAAATCTGTACTCACTCTGCCTTTAATTAATTAATAATTTTGGGTAGCTATATAATAAGTATATTTATGTTCTCAACAAAATCAATTCGCATGTTAGCTTATCAATAATGCTAGAGCTTTGATGATAATAATAATTCAAGATCCTAAATCAAACGATTATGGTTGCACTTTTTAAAAAATTCAAGATCCTAACCAATGTTTTTAGCCCATGTATTTAATTTTTTTATAATGATTTAGCCTCTTATTTTTACTTTCTCCTATAGTTTTTTAAAAATTTAATTTAAATTTAGATATAAATTTCATATAAACCAGGCTCGTGTAAACCAATCTGAAGATGATGTGACGAAGTCATTGTACCTTTGATGATGGTGGCACCTAGTTTGATCATTTGGCAAAATCAGTCCCATGTAAACCAATCTGTAAAACTAATGTTAGATGCTCTACTTGAATATATAATTGATACAATAGAAAAATAAAAAATAAGGAGATCTAGCGAATTCTTGTGCTTTCATTCTCATATAAATTAATTTCTTGGTAAAATATATACAGTATCCTATGTTATATAAATATGGTCCTTCTTAACATGTATATTGTCACATACCAAAAGACCCTTAGACCCACACCTTTGATGAGAGATTTTGGTACGTAGTATTTATTAAAAACTCTTTTTATTTTCTAAAAAAAAATAGAAAATTGGAGCATAACGTAAAGGAGGTGCCCTGAAGTTCGTTTTCAACTCAAACTAGTATTCTAACATCTCGTATTAGAACTTTAGAATAACAAATTTTTTTTTTTTTTTAAATATCACTTAAACGAATCTTCGAGAACTAATATAATAATATATAAATTAGTCGGATTCGAAATGATATGCCTGAGATAATTTAGAGGCCAAAAGGGGAAGAAAAAATTTTAAAAAAATATATACTACTAGAACATTAAAACAGATGATGGGTGGGTGTAAGTAAGTGTAAGGTGTTGTTATCACACGTGAATATAATAAGATAATTGCTAGGAGTAGGAGGAGCGTCTTCACGTGTGAAAGGCTGGGCCATATTCCAGCTGGTTGGTTTCTTTCTTTCTTCCTTTCTTGTGTGTTTTTTTATATAATAATACCAACAAACAAGACGCTCCTCCTCTATCCAATATATATATTTTTATATATATAAATATATATACTAATGTAGTGTTCAGAATTCGCATTGAATCCAAATTAATTCACAATTTATCGTATTAGAACCCGAAAATTAATTTAAGTGATATACATTAAGAATTTTAAAACAACGGTTACTCCAAATCTTGAACATAAAATTTTAAAGTGTTAGCGTCAGTTTTAAATGAATTCCGCTATGCTTCCTATTATTTTTTTAATCCAATGTTTGCCGCACACATGTACACTATAGTCTTGATTAGAAATATTATACTACTACATAATTAAATTAATAATATAAATATTTCTTACTATTTAATTTGCAACAGGTTCTATTCTAACAAGATGTGATCTTTTCGGGTTCTAGCTAGCTCTTAGATGTTTGAGCTATTGACCAAAAACCTATACCTTTGAGTCTTTGACTACTCTGAGATCTCTGCACAAACCAAGAATGGTCAGCAGCTGCCTTTGACTGATCAGTGTGTTTGTGAGTGAGTGTATGATTGTCGGATTTGTCGATCAAATGTATATATAAATGAATGAGTGTTTTACTCGATGGATAAATGAAATCGTAATCAATTTTAATAATTTTCTTTGAGTTATAATTAAGAATGATAACATTAAAATACCATCTCATGGTTAATACACTCATCTTTATATATAAACGTTCATCTCTCGTAACGATTCTTTGTATTAGCTTTTTTATTTTCTCTCTTTAAAAAGAAAAAGAAAAAAGAAAATTGTTTCAGCTATGTGCAAATGCATTAGTAGTAAGTGGAGAAAATCATGGGTTTCTTCTATCTACTGACTAGAGAGCATCACCTTTGCCTATCCAATTTCTGTTGGGAACTAGTATATTGGTAAGTATTACACTATTAGTGGGACATTGAGAATGTTTCATATTGGTATTACACTATTTGTTTTTTGTCTCAATTTCGACAAATTTATTTGCGCGTTGTCATTTTTAAAAGGGAGTGATTCTCCTAATATATTTTATATTATTCTCAAAACTCAAACTTAAAATTTTAATCTTTTTTTACTTAAAAGTACATATTATTCATATATTCATTTGATAATTAGTTATTTAAATAAAAAATA
>NBIL01080489.1:0-10391 GCA_002752925.1 Viola pubescens var. scabriuscula | reverse complement strand
TACAATCCAGAGATCACTAGAACAGAGACCCAGAATGAGAGAGAACTCTTAGAGAACTAAGTCAAGGACCAGAACAAGACATACTTTTGTATAGATTTTTAGCTAGTAGAACATGACTAGTCAATCAAGCCAAACACAATCCATAACCTCAAAAAGTTCCATGGCCATTTCATAGAAAACCCATATAAACACCTATAAAGACTTCATTGGGAGTGTGATACCTTGAAACCTCTACAAGTCAACATTGAGAGAGCCAAACTCAGAGCTTTCCCATAGTATTTAGAAGATTCAGCCAGGAATAGGTTTTTGAGCTTGCCACATAATTCATTAACCACATGGGCCCAGATGTCGTTAGCTTTCTTCAACAAGTATTGGTTAGCAAGCAAAGCAGGTGCGGCAAGGAAGAATTTGGTGGCCATACAACAGAGGGAGGATGAGAATTTTAGAGAATATTGCAGGAAGTTTATCCTACGCAGGGGGTGCCTGAACAATCTCTAATCCAATATTTTTATGATGTTGTGTGTTTGAAGGACAAGGAAAGACTTGATGCAGCTGTAGGAGGTGCCTTACAAGACCTTACTCCCACGAGGGCAAAGACTCTTATCCATACCTTGGCAGAAAATTGCCACCAAAATGGTTCAGGAGAGAGGGCGACACCAACAAGCAATATAAAGGTAGCAGCTATTGAGCAAAAATTAATTGAAATTTCTAACAGAGTAGGCCAAACACAAGCGCAAGCTCAGAATCAACCCCAACAAGTCAATGCTTGTGGAGTTTGTAGCCAGCAAAGACACGCGACACATAAGTGTATTTTGGTGACAGGAAACATTGAACAAGTGAATGTGGCGATGCAGTACTACCAGTAGCAAGGGAAGTTCAACAACAACAACAACAACCCTTACTCAAATGTGTACAATCCGGGATGGAAGAACCATCTGAATTTCAGTTGGGCTCCTCAATAGACCCAACAACCACAATAGCAGCAACCCCCATTTAACCTGCAGAATTTCAAACAGAGACAACCATATCATTCAAATGCATAGCTCCAGTTACCAGTCCACAACAACCCTTACAAGTCACAGGCGTTCCTATTGAAGAGATTTTGAAGCAGTTCGTGCAATTTACTCAAGCTAGCATTGCAAACTTGGAGAAGCAGATAAGACAGCTGTCAGTGAGTAAGAAAGACTAGGGAGGATGATTACCAACAACCACAGTTGATAATCCAAAGCATAATGTCAGCGCCATGATACTAAGGAGTGGAACAAATATCCTAGAGAGACCGGCCCCTTCCCTAGACCTAGGGAAGAGTCCCTCAGTACCAGAACCACTCCCGGAAGAACTAGAACCAAAGGCGAAAGTGACACCATAAAAACTAGCCCAATCAAATGATATCCTAGAGATCCCTATCAAGGAGGAACTAAATTTAATCCCTTTACGCTTTCCTGAAAGGTCTGAAAAGACTAAGAAGGTAAGGGAAGAGAACGACATTTTGGAGAATTTTCGCAAAGTAGCTATTAATATTCCTTTGATTGATATGATTACTCAAATACCTAAGTATGCAAAAAAAATTAAGGAATTGTGCACTAATAAAAAGAAGCTTGCAGGTATCGAGATGATCAATTTAAATGAGAATATTTCAGCTGTTTTTCAGAAAAAACTCCCTAACAAGTGCAAAGATGGAGGAACGTTTGTCATTCCTTGTAAGACCGGTGACCAGAGTATAGAGAAAGTACTATGTGATTTAGGGGCAGGAATAATGTTATGTCACTGACAATATTTAAAACATTAAACATTGGGGAAATAAAAGAAACACGGGTTGTAACTGAACTTGCAGATAGATCAATTATATACCTAGTAGGTGTTATTGAAGATGTATTAGTTCAAGTTAATGATTTTATCTTTCCAGTTGACTTTTACATTGTAGATATAGACAATGATCACTCAACTAAATCTACAGAAGTGCTGCTTGGAAGACCATTTTTTAGAACAACCAGGACCAAGATTGATGTGTTTGATGGATGTTTAACACTTGAATTTAGTGGTGGAATTATTAAATTCAATATGTATGACGCCATTAGATTTCCAAATGAAATTCACATTGTGAATTTTATAGATAATATTGATCTAGATGTTAATGATATCCATGAACTTAATGCTACTGACCCCTTGAAATTTGTTCTTAGCAGAGATGTAGACAAGCCGAAGTTGCTTGAAATGGAGAAGGATTTGATTATCAGTCCAGAAATTAAAGAAACTGTGTTCGAACTTGAAGTTTCTGAGCCATATACTAAGATCCCTAATACTCTTGAAGTGCCAGCAAAACATAACAGACTTCTACCTTCAATTTTGCATGCACCAGATTTGGAGCTGAAAACCTTACCAGACCACCTAAAGTACTATTTCCTAGGTCTAGGGAAGAGTCTGTCGGTGATAATTTCCAGTAAGCTGACTGAATTAGAGGAAGAAAGGCTTGTGAGGATACTGAAGGAATTCAAAGAGGCTATTGGTTGGACGATAGCCGACATTAAGGGAATCTCCTCTTCCATCTGCACACATAAGATTCATTTTGAGGAGGACAACAAGACAGTGAGACAAACTCAAAAGAGATTAAATCCTCCCATGATGGAAGTAGTAAAGAAAGAGGTTTTGAAACTCTTAGATGCAGGTGTGATATATCCTATTTCTGACAGTTGTTGGGTTAGTCTTGCGCAAGTTGTACTAAGAAAATGAGAATCATAGTGGTGGAGAACAGTGATGGTCAACTAGTTCCCACAAGAGTTCAGAATGGATGGAGAGTGTGCATAGACTACAGCCGACTTAACACAGCCATGAGAAAGGACCATTTCCCATATTAGTAAAATCCTTAGATTTTTTTTTCTTTCACAAGAATTTAAACCAAAAACGTTAGAAGTTTTTTAACCCATTTACTAGACCAACATTAATATTATCTACTTTATAATGTATTCCAACTATTATAGCATTTGTCATGTATAGAAATGACAAATCCATGGTTAGATTGGATAAGAACTAGATATAGGAATTAGAAAAAAAAGGTCATAATCATGGTGAGTTGAGCATTGAGAAGTAGCAATTAGGAATCCGTCTACTAAGCGATGACGTAGCGCCACAACAGCTACATGCCCAATGACGTAAAAGAATGCGTCATTGCCGTTGACGTTATAGTCTTCCTTTCTCTCAATAAATTCTCCCCCTTCCAATATCTTTCCTTGCAACTTCCAACAAATTACCAAGACACAAATTTCTTTTTAACTCTCTTTTAATTACAACATTGTTTCCATACATTACTAATCATTAAATTCCTCACATGCAAGAAGCAATTCCATTTAGAGCATACATCCCAGGTGTCACAGCGGGCAACCGGAGGTTGCCGGCTCGTGACCCGCACGAAGATAAAGCAAGTAATGATGCGCATGTGCAAGTATCAATAAGCAACGGAAGAAGTGATTATAATTATGTAAGAAAGTTGGTGTCGGAGAATTCGATTATAGTGTTTGGGAAGCAAGGGTGTTGCTTGTGTCATGTTGTGAAGAGGTTGTTGTTAGAGCTGGGGGTCAATCCGGCAGTGATTGATGTGGATGAGAAAGAAGAGGATTATGTGATCAAAGAGTTATCCGTGATTAATTTGGATTACGGGAAAGATATTGACGAGGTTGGGAGTTTAAATATTCAGTTTCCGGTGGTTTTCGTCGGAGGGAAGTTGTTTGGTGGATTGGAGAGAGTCATGGCTACTCATATTTCCGGTGAATTGGTGCCTATCTTAAAAAATGCCGGAGCTTTGTGGCTATGACTCCTTTTCTTTTTTTCCTTTCTTTATTTTCATCTTCCGGGTCTCCTTACTATCTTTTTAGCCTTTCTTCGGTAGGAGAATAATTTTATTTAAGCGTTGTCAGATTTAAAGGGAATGATTCTCTAAATAAGATTTAGTTACTTCATTCTCAAAATTCTGAAGCTGTGAATAAATCTCTTAATTATAATCAATGTTGATCTCTTCTCTTCCTTTTAATTTTTAGTTTTAGTTGTTGTCTATCTCATAGTTTTGCAATCTCTACAATTAGAAAAGAGAGAAAAAATCATGGATGATTGAGTATAGGTTTGATGATGTAAACCTCCTTTTCTATATCAGAATATTTGGAAATTAATTTGTAAATATTATCTTTTTACTTTGAGCTAAATAATGTTTTTTGTCCAATAAAAATAGTTGATAACCGGTCAAATTCGATACTTTTTTTTTTTTTGACAAGTCAAATTCGATACTTAGACCTAAATAATTAGACCAAAGGATCTCCCTGTATTATTTCATCAAAGCGGCAAAAATGTAGAAGTTGTAGCCCCAAAATAGGAGATGATAAATAATGCAGCCTGAAACCCGAGACATATTTTGATTAATTAGAATCGACGAATGCACATTAATTGTGAATTAATCATGGTAGGGTAGTATTCATGGTAGGGCGGTAGACCTTAAGATCTAAAGACAACTGTATTACGCAAGTATGCAAACGTAACCTTGTTTTTTCGGTTTGAAAAAAAGTTATATCAGAACTAATTTTTTCTTAACTTTTAAATCAGACTCTAACTTTAATCTATTATTGAATTGACCCCTAGTTTTATGTTCCATCACTCACATTTGACCCTATCTTATATTTCGTTAGTCATTTAGACCTTCGTACTCTCAACCTTCCAACTATCTCCACTAACACCATAAAAAAATTACCGTCAGTCTAGTTTGGCGTGAAATTATCACTCGCGTTTGAGTCCAATTTTATGTTACGTCACTCATGTTTGACCTTTCTTTATCATTTAAAACCTTGTACCCAAACTTTCCGATTGGCATCTGAGTCCTATTTTTTAATGATTTTTTTAACAACAAATATTATTAAATATAAATAATATTACAATAAATAAATAACAACGAAGTGGTTTACCATTAAACAACACCTACCTTTCCTTTCTCTTTTCTTTTTCATAGTCGCACATGCAAATATATCTCATCCAATCCATGAGCCACAAACCAGATCACTGCATGCATAATATATGTGATTCTTGTTCAAGTTCGACTCAGATATTAATATCGCCGCACATTTTTCGCATCTACACCTCGTATTCAAGAATCGACCATCATAGCTTCTGTCATCACCAACGCCGCTTGACTCTTCGCTGACGTTACTTGTTATTCTAGTAGGCATATTATCAACACAATCAATTTTATTTTACCTCTGAATTCCTAATCTTGAATCCCTCAAATCCCTAATTGAAAAAAAAATCTCAAATCTTTAATTTCTTAAACCCTAATAAATAGTCATTCTCTAATAGATAAATAAGAATGTTACCATTGTTTTATTGTCGTTGGAGTGACTTTTATTTATTTATTTTTAATTTTTTAATCAAATAATATCATTTTTTGTGCATGTGGGAGTCAAACTAGACTGACGGTAACTTTTTGACGGTGTTAGTAGAGATCGTTGAAAAATTATAGATACAGGGGTTTAAATGACTAATGGAAGAAAAGATGGAGTCAAACGTGAGTGACAGAACATAAAATTGGGGGCAAATTCAGTGAGAGATTAGTGTTAAAGTTTAATTTAGAAGTGGAGAAAAAAGTTATATCAGAAAGTCAGGGTCTGATATAACTTTTTTCCAATTTTTTTTAACTTACCCATATAATATACTATACATTGGTAATGGGTTCCACGAACTTAGCTAAAGTAGTCTAAGTCAAGTATTTCAAATATAAATTCTTTTTTATTGGCGGGTGAGATTCGATATTGGAAATAAATCTCTACTAATACTTTTAGCAATGAGCGTTAACAAGACAATTAATAAATTACATGCTCATTAACTACAATATAAAAATTCTTGTGTTGCTTTTGCTTTAAAAAAAATGGTTATTATAAGTTCAACATGAATTGATTTTAAATACTCCTTCTGAATTTTTATAATTATTTTTTTAACTATAATTACATAAACTAAAGTAGTCATTGATTTCGGTTACAAATATACTTTACTAATTATCTCTATGCATCATATTAGTTACTTCACTTTAAATTGACCAATTTAAAATTAACGTATTTAAATGTATTTTAAATTGATTGGGTTAGAATTTGTAACTTATTGAAAAAATAAAAATTATAATTAGAAATTACCAACTAACCTCCTAGAAATTATAAATACGACTGCTAATTATAAAATATTTTTTTTGACCAAAATGGATAACTATCAAATTTCGAACTATAAAAATTTGAAAGGAGTACGAAATTTGATAAAGTGATGGCCAACTATTTCGATTTTATATTCTTTTACTTCCAGTACATTTGCTCTCCTTGCAAGCTGCTGATTTAGTAACGGTAGATAATACGTTCCATTAGACAATGACGAGATTTTTGTAGTTCATTTAACCTAAAAACTTAAGATTAGGTTTTTGATGGATCCTATAATTGTCCAACGAAAGGTATAGTTGAGGGAAGAAATTATCCCACCTAGAAACTTATGTAGCTATATTGTCTTTTTATTCCAACTTATAAATATAATATGTCACGTGTGTATATAGATAGTAATAATATTTTTGTCTCAAAATACATGTCGATTTTATTTGTAATTTTTTATTTTATAATAATTAGCAATAACTCTATCAAATTAATTAATTAACAGATTATTATTGATGTGCTGATTTCAACAAAATATACCAACTTTTCAAATTTGTACAATGTATTTTTTTTCTCTTAGATTATTATGGTCGAGGCAAAGTAAAAGGAAAGAAAACGGATGATTTCTTATTTTTCAACTTTGAAGAAATGGGTCGCATCAAGTATTTAATTTTCAAGGTACTTTTTCATTTAATTAATTTTGAGAGATACTACAATAAAACTCGCGCTTTATGTGAGTAGAAGGATTCATGTGATATGGCATGTTGGAAAAAAAAAAAAAAAAAAAACCTAAGGTATTAGAATGAATTATCACCTAACATGTTGCATATACTCAATTTTGATTGGAGCAAATTTGAATATATGGACCATACTCAATTTTTAAAAAATAAATTATTTTATGAGTGGGTGCACCATGAGTTAGATGGTCTAGAGACTACATAATAATTCTTTAGGCTTGAAAGACCCGGCCGAAAAAGTACAGATTTTGGTCACTCAAATGTTAAGTGAAATACCTTAAAAACAACCAAAAAAAAAATCAAGCAAACATTAGGAAAGAGTATTAATCAAGGTTGTAAAACCCAGCTAGGGATGACAATTTCCCCTGTCTTGTACTAGCCCCGACATGCCACGCCTTGTTTGGGGAGGAGATTTTCCCGATCTGACTGGAGATTTTTCGGAGCTAGGGATTCCTCGCCCCAGTTTGACCGGAGAACGGGGCGGGGATATGGATGGTCATCCCCGCCCCGTCTCCGCCCCCATTACCTGTTCCAATACCCGTCTTATTATTATTTACGAAAATGCTATTATATATGTAATGATGAGGAAAAATAATTATTTTTAGTAAAAAAATAGAAAATTATAGTAAGGAGGATATTATGTTATTATAATAGCCATGTCATCAATTAACTATACATATAAGCTTAGACCATTAATTATTAAAAGTATCACACATATTAGTAATATTATGATTGATCGTTACTTTAATATATGATATTATTGAGAATATTGTGGACATATATATTGTGTTACGATCAAAATCGCAGCGGAAGACTTATAACTAGAAAACTAAAAAAAAACCAAGCCAACGAATATAATGTATGAAAATTAGGATTCAAACAGTGTACCTTACACCGGAAATCGAATCGTTAGAGCACCACACCAAACTGAAACTCGGAAATTTAATGGGTAAACTGCTCACAAGAGGTTGAACCGAACCAATAGGTGTTGCCCATACAGACAAACACTTTCTATTGGTATCCACAACAATGAGCTGAATACTTGACATGAATGATCTGCTAGAACCGATAGAAGAAGGATTCACAATCCCTTAGAATGCAACTCATTGCATTTTCTTTTCTTTCTCTTCTTGGTGGTGTAGAAAATGCACACACTCCCTTTTACTCCAAGTGTAGGACATCCTTAACTATATATATTAGAGTTTTAGGTTTGGTTAGTTACCAAAGTACCATAATAGATATATGTTAGATATGTGTTAGATATTATCAAATAATATCCTAGTAAAACTACACCAAGTATTTATTTAACTACTTAAATAATTACTATTAATTATTTTCGATTCAATTGGTTAATTTTTGGGCACAAGACTAACCATATGTTCATTATTCAATATTTTACTTAATAAGAAGAGAATTATATATTGTTGTAAGAAAGAACCATATTATAAAGTAAGTAATTACTAATTAGATGACAATAAAAATAACTAAGGAATATAATTAATTTGAAAAAAAAACAATTTCGGGGACGAGGCCGGGTATGGCAATACCCGAGAATCCTTGCCCCATTGCCATTTCTAAAGCCGGCCCGGTCATAAACCCGGTTAGGGGAAAAGATCAAGGATTAGTGGTTCAACTAGGATCGAACTAGATTGACCCGTAATTTAATAAATTAGTAAATAAAATTTAATACTTATGTAAAGTAAGAAATTGTAAAGATAAATGAAAACTTTATCTTATATTTATTTTTTATATTCTAATTTAGTATCACAAACATAATATTGGTGTAGTGGTTAAAGTGTTGTTGGCTGATGTGTTGAACATGGGTTTAAATCTCATGTTTAGCATTTTTTCTGAATTTATTTTCTAGAACTAACAAAATTTATCTCGAACTGGGTCAATCAATTTACCGATTCGACCCACCGAGTCGACCATTTAAAATCATTTTGGTAATATGCATTTAAGCTTTACTAAAGTGTTATTGAGATAAAACTCAATAACACCAAAATCGAGTCTTCATTTCCAATAACTTGATCTACAAGGGCTTATTTTTTCTTGACGATGTTCCTAAATGAATGTGAGAGCACCACTTTTGATCTTTAAATACTCTCTCTACTATAATGTGAATTCTATAAAAATACTTATAAACTTACACATATTAAGAGAGATTAATGTTTTGTTATTATCAAAATTACTATAAACAGATGGGAGCCTCCACTAGGGAGTAACTTGTGGATGATTTTTTTTTTTTTTATCTTATGTCCTACTACATGTCCGATGTCATGGTATAAGCATGATTGTTGGTTTCTTATTTATTTTTTTAGAGGAATGAGTTAGCAGATTGAAAAACAAGTCAATTGTTGTAAGTTTCATGCTCTAGTTGGATGTTGTAGTTTTAGTTGGAACTAGGTAGCGCGGGCAGCACAACTGAGCAGATGAAATATAAAAAACAATAATAAAAAAAATAAATGAAAGAGCCCAAAACATTAATAAATAGCAAAATTTGACTGAAAAAATAAATTGAAATCACAAAACATTTTTTTCGTAGGAATTACATAATATTTATCATCAAACTTATTACAACCACCCCAGCTGTACTTCTCAGTAATCGGGTATGCAAACATCAAATGTAATACAACCTTCCTTGATGCAAGCACGGTAAGCACCTCGTACCTTCGGTCTTCAACATCCCTTGCTTCAGCAAGGTCTATAGTTTGTCATGAGTTAGTAGCAATAGACAATAGGTTGCTGGTATTTATTAACAACAAACACCATTGTGTAACTGCAACAGTTTATTGGATGACAGTAACATAGATTGTTGGGAAACCTTCAAAAAATTTAGCAGCAGCAACAACAATCGTTAGTGGCTCCACAAACTATAAACTTAAACATGGCTACAAAACCCAAGCAGGAAGCCATATCCACTAGTGAAACCAAAACAAAAACCATCAATTGAGGATCCGAATACTATATACTCCCGAAAAAATAAGCATTGACACTACATATCCAGCTCGCTAGCAATCAACCAAACTCAACTCATCTGTCCAGTTCTCTTAACTAACAAACCAGCAACAAATCAGGGAACAGTTTATGTAGGAAATAGTAACCATAATCTAGAATGATTTCTTTAGTAATTTTTTAATAAGTGGAAAACCAACCATGCCTATCATCAGGGGCGGTGCCATCATAGGACTAGGCAGGGCACGTGCCCTGCCTAAGTTTAAAGTTATTTCGTATTTACCTTTAATGTTATTTAGTATTTACAATGACTAATGACTGACCCTCATATAAAAGCATATATTTTCCCCCAAAAAAACTCATTATTTTCTAAAACTGAAAATAAATCCGGAYGAAAACAATTAAAATTTATGATAAAAAATGAGGGGTAACTCTCTAAATGAAAATATTAGACTGTGGTTTCAGAACTTGATAAAACTTAAAAAATGAAAAAAACTAAAATGCGAGATAAAGATGAAATAATAAGAAATAATACGAG
>NBIL01080410.1:0-17171 GCA_002752925.1 Viola pubescens var. scabriuscula | reverse complement strand
ACTAATAAAATTTACATTGTTGTGAGTGCATTTCGTATGTATTTTGTATGTATTTTGTTGTTTATTTGTTGTATTGCCAATAACCGTCTATAACCGGATAACCGCCTATAACCGCCTAACCCGTCAATCTGCGGTTATAGGCGGATAACCGACCCAACCCGGCCCACTAAATATTTGGCGGGTTGGTGCTGGTTATGAGCCATAACCGGCCCAACCCGACCCATGTACACCCCTAGAAATTTCCCAAACAACAAGATCAACAAAATGAGCTAACCAATTTTACTAAGATCAAAAATTACTACTGACAAAAGCACCTTTTGATTTTTTTTTTATCAACCTTTTGATGACATAGTGTTCCAGAAAAAAATTGGTACTCTTAGGCCTTAGCTGTTAGGGTAAATAAAAAGTTATTTTATCTATTTCTTTTTAATATTTTCTACTCAACTTTTGGAGCAACATGATCATGATCACTTTGGTTTGGTCCCAGATGGACGACCTGTCAGATGTCTCAGCATTCCCACCACCACATGCTTTCTTCAGACTTTTTCCATGCTTTCTAAGCAATACACAACCCAATCATGTACAAATTGTCTGTCATACTCCAAAAGAAAATACAAACCTACCAGTAATAGACAAACAAGCTTTCACCTTTCAAGAATATAACCAGGTAATTTTCCTTTTCCCAGCAGAAGTAAACCAACCAGTGAAAAATACAATCATTCTTACAGCTCAAAATTGCAGAAAATGACTTGAAGAAAATGGCACAGTGCTATAAGATGCTTTTTGTATCACTCTAAACCTAACTTCCTTTCCTTTTGGTCTTTCGGGTTGTCCTCTCTCATCTCTTCGAGACACGAAGACGGGACACTGATTTTATTTGAGCATTGTCGGGCCTCAAATGGAGATAACTCTCTCAACATAGTTTGCTCTATTTCTCCAGCCTCCAACTCAGAATCTGAGTTACCACTCTACCACAACCAATATATTTCAGCTTTCTTCTAAACAACCAATGACTTGATTGATCACTACAGCCCAGCAGGATAAGCAAAGGTGATAAACTACCAAAGGATCAAAGCTGAAACCATGAAACAGAAATAGCCGATCAGGACGAACTGTCAATGCGAAAAAGTATTACTGCCAAGCATTTGACTCCTTGTCTGAAAGCGATCAACAAGAATGAAAAATTCAATCCACCTTCTTTGTGATTTGACACAATAAAGTTTAAACATGTCACCTCCCTAACTAAAGTTCCTAACTAAAGTTGATAAAGAGAGAGCTCTATGATTGTTTAAGGTAAAAGTTTTGTCCAAAAAAAAAAAGATGGCCAGCAAAAAAACCCCACCATCATTTGCAGCAAACATAATAATGCAGATCCAAAACCCACGTAGACGTAGCCATCTCATGATAAAAAAAGTGTTTGCTTTGCAATAGTTAGTAATCTGTCCTCGGCTACCAATCTAGCTTTACCACATTAGTCATAAATACGAGTATCGTATGCTTATGATAAGAACAAGAGTTGTAGATTCAAGTGGAAACCAAAAATCAAGCAACAACCGCAGGCTCCACACCCCAACTCCTTAATTTGTGAAAGAGTTAGTTGGACTCCACATGGACTACAGAACAAATCCTAAACGTAAAAGGAAAAAGAAAAATCCAATTTCCAATTTTCATACTGAAATTTTGAGTAAATTACTTACTTTTATGTTAAAAACTGTGCAGTTGGGAGAGCATGGGGACAAGCTCTTCACTTGAAGGCCTATCAGCAGGAAAGTCTGATAGGCAGACAACAGCAATTCTTACTGCCATGAGCATCTCATCTTCCTCGCCTTCTTCCCCAAGAATGCTCTTATCTAGTGCTTCACGTGCCTCCCCTGCTTGCTGCAAGTGTCGAAGCCAACGACCTAAACTGCCCCCATTAGCTGCTTCGCCAAAGAATGGATCTGCCGGATCCCTCCCGGTTAATAAAACACCCAATATCATCCCAAAGCTGAAGATGTCACTTTTGTCTGTATATCTACCGGAATTGGGACGAAAAAAGTAAATCAATCATATTACTATAGTTTTATGTGAGGCTTGAAGCAAAATGTCCAACAAATATGAAACAAAACCTAGCAAAAGATGCAGATCATAGAGAAATTCAAGCTAAATAGCATTGTGATTTGGAAAGGATAAAAAGTAAGAGTCAGCAAATAAGATATCAGTAAACCTCAAGGAAGCAAAACTAGTGGAAAAGGACAGAATTCTTAAATGATCTTTGATTTAACAATTTAACAATGAATAGTTTTTTGCAGTGAAACATGTGTACCAAAGGGAAGTTTTGAAGTATTACTTGAAATAATTCAAATTCTTCACCATTCACCAACCGGCCAGTGCAATGTGCAATACAGTACTGCTAATAATTCATGTTTGCAGTATAATAAAACAATTGAGGCATAAACATAAACCCTAAACCACAAAATAAATATAGATCCAGAATTTTTTGCTGCCAAAAGATGCAATATTAACTAAAAGGTAGTGAAATCCACAGGATATCAAATATTTCACCCTACAAACAAGTTCAATGTAAAAAACTAAATGTACCTGAAATTCTGGAGGCACTCAGGGGCAGTATAGCCAGATGTAGCTCTATCCAAATTAGGCATAAGCTTGACCAAGCCACTATCAGCCAACTTCGCTTCAAACTCAGAATCCAAAATAACATTTCTAGGCTTCAAATTGTAATGCAAAATCTGAGGGACACATTCAAAGTGAAGATATCTCAGCCCCTTAACAATCCCAACTGCGATTCGAAGCCTAACTTCCCATCCCAGCTCCAACTCATTCTCTCTGACCCTATTCATTGCATCTTCAAGACTCCCATTTGCCACATAATCATAAACAAAGGAGTACCGACCAGGCTCGCGAACATAAGCCCGTAAACTCATCAGATTCCGGTGTCTCAAACCAGCTAGCGTTTCCAGTTCCTGCTGTATCCGTCTCTTGACAGACTTGCTTTGCCTCTCAGGTGAACCGGTATCAAACGGTTCGAGCCTCTTGACAGCAATGGTAAGGCCATTGTCAAGAACAGTCCTGTAGTACTTGCCATTGGAGCTTGAACCTAGCAAGTGATTCTCACTTGCCAAAGCTGATTGAAGGGTTTTGGGAGGTATTTTAGGTGAAAAGATAACTGGGCCCTTGAGGATTGGGGTTCTCTTCATGTACCTCACTACGCAGCGAATTAAACAAGCGAAAAGAAAAGCACCTGTTAATCCTGTCAAGACTCCTAACAAGATACTGATAAGTATTCTTCTTAGTGCAGTCTTGAATTGGTGTTGGGGTGTAGAAGGTGAAGGAGTTGGCTCCGCCGAGAGGTGGCTGGTGGTTTTGATCTCTTGGCACTGCACGCTCATGTACTGAAAGCAAAGAATGAACAGCCAGAAAAGCAAGACTGTGTCTTTCTTGTAATATCTTCTCTTCTCCATTAGGACTAAAAATGCAAGCTTGAAGATTCTACAAAATGGAAGCACCCCAACAAAATCCCCAAACTCAAAAAATCTTTAACCTGCATAACTCAGGGTTTTAGCAGCTGAAAGCTAAGAATCCATCATAAAGCTTTAGTCTTTAGCAGCTGAAAGCCAAGAATGCATCATAAAGCTTCAGTCTTTAGCATCCTTAGAGCACAAATTCAAAGAAGCTTGAGAGTGAAAACCTCATTTTTTAAGGAACTCCAATGGACAAGAAGTGGTTGCGAATAAGGAATAGAATCGGATACAATTACCAAATTTCAACTTACAATCTTCAAGAAGAAGAGTCAAAAGAATCTCAATTGGGTCACAGTTTCTAATATATATTATTATTATTATCACTTCTAAAAACCACTACTGACACTGAAGGAGAACCCCAAAAATTATCACAACAAACAAACACTTGCACTGTAGCCAACAATGCCACAACTCAAAACTTTCCTTCTTTCTCCTCTCCCACTCCCATCAGTTTCTTCAGAGTAGAAAAGCGACACCAGTCGTTTTCGGTTTACCTCCAACAAAATCAAAACCCCAAACTGTTTTTTCTCCTAACAAATCAAAGAAAGCAACAGCAAAGAACAACTACTACTACTCTAAATAAACCCAAATGTGGAGGTAGGTGAAGAAAAAAAGAGAGTAATCAAACACTCGCTTGCAATTTAGACCACACATTTACCACTGTATAACTAAGCAAAACAAAGTTACAAAACCCCTTTTTTTTTTCTCCTGTCTAAAACCCAAAAGCACGAAATCTGTGTTTTGGTTTTTTTTTTTCCCTTTTTTATTAGACTGACTGATGATAGGACCAAACGACTGTTGAGGACAAAAGTCACAAACTTTGGTTCCCGCCTTTCACAGGAAGGAGGAGACCCGGCCCGGACCCATTGTTTTTTGACCCAAACAGAAGGAGTGGGTCCGTATGCCACGTAAGCATGGAGGAGGAGAGTAAGAGCATCACTTGTTCCCTGTCACGAGAGGCCGAAAGCGAAACATCGAACTGTGTGTGGCGAAAGTAAGTAAGGAAAGGAAAGGGAGGATAATGGTGAGGAGATGGTGGCCGTTGATTTGGAGCCACGGGAATTTGAAGGGTGATTGATGTGGAACCACGGGAATGTGTGCGCACGCGATTAAACAAATGGCAGTGTCTTATGGTGGGATTAGTGAAGGTTTCTTTTTCTTTTTCTTTTTAGCTGTGAGAATAATTGCTTTTTCGTCTTCGATTCCTATAAAACACAAATATTTGTAGGTTTCTCAACTTTCTCTTGTGCTTTTACAATCGGGTGTCACCACAACTCACAGGAATGTCTCTTGCTGTACAAATCAAGACATTAAACTATTGTAACACATAATCTAGACTTTCATTCTTGTTACTATTATTTCATACTCCATCAGTTTCGTATTATTTTAGTTGTTTATTTAATTATAATTACATGTACTAAAATAATTTAATTATTAATTTTGATTATAAATACACTTTAATAATTACTCAATTTTAAATTGACCAATCTAAAATTAACCTATTTTAAATTAATTGAGATGAACTTTGTAATTTATAAAAAAAAAAATTAAAAAATACAACTAACAACATTGAAAATAAAAAATAGACAACTAAAATGAAAAAAATAATAATAAAACTGAACAATTAAAAAAATACGGAGGGAATAATTTTAAACAAAAATATTACTTAAGGATATTATATTATTAATTATTACTATAATATTAAAAATAAAAAAATAATTAATATTTAATACATTAATCAATTGAAAGACAGTCACAGACGATGTAGTAAAAAGAGCCCGTACAAGTACTAAAACATAAAAGTGGAAAATTCTCCCCGAAAAATAAAAATCTTTTTTATGGGACCCTACCCTAGCTGTCGAGTGACTAGGGAAGGGACGTGGTAAAAGGGCTAACACGTGCGTTAGCATGCACTTTTGGGAAAATGGGTTTTAGTACACTTATTATTAATCTTTTCTTTTTTGGCATTTCACTCATGTGCTACAGTTGCCTTTTACTGTTTTACGCCATCCAAAAAGGCCCCCGGTACTAGTTAAAAATACCAAGTACACTGTATCGCTTAGGAAAAAATGCAAATCAGGCCACTAAAATGGATGATGAAGAACACCACACAACTGAAAATATTCAGACAGAAACAAAGATGCTGATCTGAAGAGCAGTACATCATCTCCTCAGAAATCAGAACCCAGTTCTATTGCGTCAAGAAATTAATGATTTCAAGCAGGGAATTGATTGAAAAACCCAAGAGAATAATCAACATTTACAGCAATAACAAAGCTTCTTTTTTTTCATTTTTTTTTCACTTTCACTAAGATAAACTAATGTACAACAAAAATACACAGATTTTGCCCTAAATTAAAACCCCCCCTCCCCATACTCATAACCCTCAACCACAAAAAAACCAAACAAAGCTGATTAAACATAACACGACATAAACACAGCCCCCTTCTCTCTTTTTTTCCAGAAAGCTTCAAGCTGCTTTGAATTCGTTCAGAATTGGAGATCTCACTATAAAATACAAGCTTGAGAAACTAATTTGAACAGCCCATGGGGCACAGACGGCACCAAACTACCGCTCTCTCTATTTCAACATGGCAGACATCTTCAATGCAGGACCAGCCTCTTGATACGCGGTAAAAATAATACTTACAGAAAAGGAAAGACTAATCAGCTTCCATGAACTGCACCATCTTTTCTTCTTTTTGCCCCTTGTAAGCATCAACCATTGGCATCTGATAATAAACCAAGGACTTCACCGTCAACAAAACGGGATTCTACCGCAAGCTGAAGAGGACTTTTACCTTCACCAGTTATGGCCCGTGGATCTGCTCCCCTGCAAAAATGCATTGGAACCCTTGAGAAGTAGTAAAATACTAATTACTTAAACAGAAACGGGAGCCAAGAAAAAACGGGCAAAAAATAGCCTTGCCACAGCAGAGATCAATAAAAGTCACCTTGTAAGGAGCAATTTTGCAAATGCAGCTCTTCCCCTAAGAATAGCACGATGAAGTGGCGTTTGACCTCTTGAATCAGTTAAATTTACATTTGCACCATACTGTAGAAGGAGTTCTAGCATGCCGATGTCCGAGGTCTCACAGGCGAGGTGAAGCAGGGTACACCCATCTAGATCCTCCAAGGTCTGGACTTCACCTGATCCTACCAAATTTAAAGAGCTAGTGGAGGACCTGTCCAGTGAATTTCCCCTCGAGCAGCTGGAGCAGTGGTCAATGCCTGTCTGCTCTTGCAGGAGCATCACTTTAGCAAGGGTTAAAGAGCAGCTAGAAGACGTTTGCTCATATACAGCATTGATATCTGCATCATGATTAACAATAAGACGATACACGGCCTTTTTGTCATTGGCACGAACACCTTCCCAGATCTGCTGTGCAATTGAATGGGGATGTTGACCATCTCTTGGCTTGCGAACAAACAGCTTTTCTGCATACTGAAATAAATAAATAAAACAAAAGGCACTTCAGTTTCAACATTTTTACTGCCTTGAGACCATACAAATTTGTTACAGGATGCATCTTTGCAACTGTAATCAGGCTAAATGACTGGATAACAGTTTGCGTATATCATTCTGAACTGCTTTTGGGTCAAGGCAATCAAATAGTTTCTGCTGATAATTTATGCACCATTTCTCCATTCTTAGCTTGATTCTGCTCTTTTAAGAAAAAACAACAGGAAAAGAGAATTCACGTGCGTGTAGACAGCAATAACAAAGTAACCATACCTGCAATCAAGTGAACTCAAGAAAAAAAAACAACTTGTGGAACAAAGCACAGATCACATCTAAAACAATAAGCAACTACTTGCCCCACAAGGAAAAGATATCTCCATCTAAAAGAATATAATTTAAAAGTAAAAAGATACAGTAGATCCTAAAAGACAAACCTTTGCGTGGATAAATTTCTCCTTTACTGATATTGGATCTGCTGGACTAGGCTTACCGACGAAAAGCAGCTGTGATTTGTCAGGTCTAAACGAGCTTCAAAAGCAGAAAATGCAAGAACATGAGCAACAACAGGTAATAAAGCAAGTAACCTAAGCAGCGGGATCAAATGAATCACTATTTGGAACATAATGCGGATTCTTACCCTGTGGAGATGAGCTCAACCTGGAAGGCACTTCTGGATTGCAATAACTCCTCCCACACCGAGTTCGCGAAGGCATTCCCCAGAGACTGGAACAAACTTATAACAGAAGGCTCCCACGCTCTGACATCAAGAGTAAGTGATCTTACCTGCAATTGAAGACAACACGAGAATAAGAATGAGCAGGATACACTCAATGAAGCATCCCAGGTAAGGTATTCTCCAATCATCAAAATTTCAGTTTGACAGCCACCTAATGTGCTTGTCTTGCCAGCCAAGATTATCTAGCTACCTCAAATTATACAAATACAATGACAAACAGCCTCAACTAAAATCTTAAACAAAAAAACGAGAAGGGAGGAACATGCCATAAAAAGGCAGCGCAGACACCAGACATCCACTGTGTCATGAATGAGGGGCAGTGGCACCACACAGCACTTTTTGGTTTTGAAAGGATCAGTCTTGCTCCCCACCATAGCTCTTATACAGTTACTAATCAACAATTATTATCCAACTAGAAAATGATCTCCCTTTACAGATTGTGGCATGATGCATGACCCAGAAAGAAACAGAAAGGGGAAACAAAATGTGAACAGTTTACCTTCGATATGTGGACACCAAGATTGCGGTGAACCCCAGAACACTCTATGCAAACAAGAACACCAAGATTTAGGGATGCCCAATCTGGTTCAGGTGCACCACAATCAGCACACTTATCGTTACCACACACTCTTCGTAACATGTCAATTGGCTTCTCCACATTGGACCGCTGCTGTTGTGAATTTCTCGACCGTTCATGATGTGCATTGGCAAGGCTCCTCTCAGAGGTAAATTCATCAACAGCAGAATGGTCAAAATCAGTACTTTCAAATGAACTACTCTCACTGCCAGATCGATGATGACCACTTCCCATAGGGCTACCCATCAGACACTGAAATTTAGATGCACAATGTTTACCTATAATGTACTCCTAGAATTAAATCTCAATAGTCAAGAATATCATCGATACTTACCCTATCTGGAGCCTGTGAGCTCAGCAATGAGGCAATAACCCCTGTTATCTTCTCAATCCAGTCCATTTGATCCAGCGCACTCTCTGCCTGCACTGACAAGCACAATAAACATCAATAAGGATCTACAGCGAAAAAAACACCAAAACTGATGCATATTTACCCACCTAAGTCATTCAAAGGAAAATCGCATTACAGTCATGGGTTAAGGTTACATCCTACATCATACCTGCAAAGTGTAGTTCTTAGTAGGTGAAATAATCCTGAAGCAGAACCGCAGGTCTGACTGGTCAGCATCAACTTTGATAGTTGATGTAAGAAGGTTCACAGTGTGATGAGCGACAGATTTCTCATCGTGCACTCCTCCCCCATGATAATGGGAAGAAAGCCACCGACTCAACAATCCAGATCCGAGCTCAGAGCTATTCCTCTGACCTGAAAGCTGACTGCCAGAACCCTACAAAAGATATCAAGCAATGATAAATGCAGTATAGGCATGAAAAGCAGAATTCACTTCAACTTTTCTACATTTAACTTTCATTTATTCTTTTTAACATAAAGCACTTACAGAAGATTTGCTACACTGTTTACGATAGTAATACAACATTCCTCGACTGTCAAGAACAAAAAATCTTCTTTTCCAGTCACCCCTCAAGTTTGAGGATCGTTTAGATAGATAGCCTTGTCTAATGGTTTGAACCTGAAAAGGTACGTGCATAGTCCTAGTGAATAAAAAATACACATAGTTGGAAGACCGGACTTAGAGTTCCTCCAGAGTTAAGAGTTTTTCTTCACCTTTCCCTTGGCAGCAGATTGCATAACCGCCTCTATCATCTTATGTGAACTTCTGCCGATGGCTTGTATACCATCTCCATTTGGAGATCCATTGGAACCATTGGAAGACCATCTACTCTCGCGATCAATCTGTCTTTTATATTCTTGCATCCTTTCATCGAGAGCTGCCTGCTCATAGTTAGACCTTTCCCTTGATTGTTGAGCATAAGTCAAAACCTGAAACATAACAAGGTGTCCTATGTCAAGATGCAAACAAAGCAAACACCTTCGACATTTTTGGTCATAACAGAACGTTTTCTAGCAATTTAGCTTACCCATTCAGACATCTAGGGCAACATTTAAACACTGGCAATGAATACAGTAATTAAGTTTAAAATATTCAGAGTTACAAAACTTGATAAACACACATCTGAGGAACTGTACATGTGAGGTCTTGCATGACAGAAAGCTGTCAACTTCTCTTTTACAAATATGAGTGCTGCTTCACCAAACACTAGGAACTCATTTAGTTAACCTCCTCAATAAAAAACTGTGATGAGGTCCATAAATGCCACACATATAACAGCAATGTCATTCAAATGGAATTACTTCTGCCTTCCCATTTTAGTCCTATAAATGGTTTACCTCCTAAATGACTAAAAAGGATTAGGGAAGTGCTCAGCTTGACAGGCTCATATTCACTGATTTGCAATACAATGTTTGCAACTATGGGGATATCTTGTATACAGTATAAAGAAAGATATGAACGAACCTGATTAATGTATGGTTCCATCTGATGCAATAACTCATAACCCTACAACCAAAAGTTCTGTCATCAGCATACGTAGATGAAAAAGCATGTTAAACCACATAAGTCCCAACATATTGGTTACCTGTTTGAAGTAACGAAGGTGTGCATCCATTGTTCCACTGACAGCTTCTAAAAATTCAAACCTCTTTTTTGCTTCAACATTAGAAAGAGCAGTTACCTGGATGAAGAGTATGAAAATTGTAAAAGACTGGGTGTTTAAATATGTATAATTGGAGGTCAGAACACTTAAACCGACAATGTGCATAGACAGAAAGGATAGTTCTCAACATTTGCTTACTAGATTAAAGCGAGCTTGCTCAAAGGAAGACCTTGCACTATGAAGCTCCTATAGTATATCAGAAAAATATTACTTTTTTTCTCTAAACAAATAACATTTTCCAATATTCTGACATTCATAAATAAGAATTGCAGTTGCTGTCAACTAAAAATCAGAGTTTCAAAATACCTCTTCCAATAAAGCAGCCAGATCACTCTTTGTGCCTTTTCTAAGCGACAGAAACTTCTCACGAGCCTGTGGATGAAATGTTAGAACCAATTAGCTATGGAGGCACTCTTAAAACATAAAAAATAAATAAAAGTATCATAAACCCTATTAATAGCAAAACCCTTTTTCAAACAACTGTAACATAACTAAAAGACTGGCTAAAAGTGTGTCTTCCTATCAGAGGAAAAATTATATAAACCAAAATGTTATATTACATCCATGCTACTGGGACAACCTGGCACCCTAAGCCACCTCATGAGATACTGTGCATGTGAAACGAATTGCAACACATGAAGGCTTACAGCTCAAAGTGTATACTACTCATGGATAACTAACCATTTTTTTAAACATGCATCATATAGTAAAATAAACAAAAGCATACACACAGACGTCGGCTCTAGCTGGTTTCTGCCAAATTAAAGTTACTCAAGAAACATTACACATATTCATCTATGCTACAAATATAGAGCTCAAGGGCCATGTTAACTCATAAGAAAAAGGAACATGAAGGGAATTATCAAAGTGTAGTATTCTCTCAACTCCTATAAGTCAGGCAAGACTGGAATCAAAGGAGCAGGTGGGAGCTGAGATATGAGAAGAAATTTGTTACTGTCCTAGGAAACTATTTTTAACACACTAAGTCGCCAAATTATATGCAGAAAACCATGTTTATGTGCACCATAATTACTATGAAAAATAGAAAAGAATAACTGTTTTCTTCATATTGCTTCGACACCATTAAGAAAAAAGGGGAAATTTTGGCCCCGCCTTGCACACAGGCAGGTCCATATCACAAGTAGCAGGCAAGCATCTTCCCACACTACCAGAGCAGTTATGATTGATCTAAATATGAAATGACATGACAGTTCTAGCATGCATGCAGATCATATCAAGCAAAGCTATCAAGAATCCAACAAGATGGCCGCACCTGGTCATAAAGAAGGCTAGCCTTGTCAAAACGCTTCCTTGCTTCCTGTGCAGGACAAATCATTAAAATAGAAACTAAATAGACAGTCAATAAGTGGAGAATACTGCAGCCAATGAAATTCAAAACATGAAAAAGAGAAACAAACTGAACTTTCATAATACAACAGAAATTGACTACACATCAGGTCAAATCGTGCATGGTAAACAATACCTTCACCTCAAGTAGATCAATGTTGACAAAATGAAGTAATCTGTCATTCAGCATGTGCTCAACCTGAAGGGAGGGAGCAAAAACTGTCTTGGGTCAGACGAGGAAAAATGAACACGATAAATAAATAAAAGGGGTAAAGTTGTTTGAACTATCCAAACTATGCAAAGATTTGAGCTCTAGATTCAGTTCTCCCTATACCTAATATTTGCTAAAATTGCTAACATAAAAGTGAAACCAGTGTCACAAACATTGCCCATATCAATATTTCCTTCCTTGTGGGAGATAGTTGAATGGACATGCTTCATCTGCCAGATCGTATAAGATCCACGTAAGATGGATTTAGAGATTTTCGAGTCTCCACAATTTTTATGAACTAATTTTGTCAGTCCATTCCACTGACCCGCAAAAAAATGCAAGTAGAAGCGAAGAAAAATAAAATTTTGAAGTAGTACTCTTGAAATAACTTTTCATATTTTCCTCTTTCAAGTAAAAAGAGCATGAAAAAAGTTGGCAAATGAAAGACAATAATGTCCATCATATTTGATGACATGCTGGGTTGCATAGATATACACCTTTACAAAATTAAGTTAATTGTGCTCAAACAAACAAAACTGAAAAGAAAATAGAAAATGAAATGGAAACCACTCACTGGTGAGAAAAATAACATTCAGCGACAGTAAACAGCACATAGTGGCAGCCAAAATAGCTTACGCCAAGCTCTACAGCCACGTGTCCAAAATGCATAGTAAGAATACACAGAAGATTACCTGGGAACGAAGAACTTCCTTGTATGTTCCAATTTCTCTCAAGGCTATGGTAAATTTGGTCATGACGGGACCTAAACAAGCGAGCATGCAACCAATAAGTCCAGCAGGCATTCATTTCTATTTACAAGCATCCTATGCATAATAAGGGATGGATAACAAGCAATCAAATTTAACGGCGGGTATTTATGACTCTTCATTGACACGAAAAAGAACCAACATTACAATCTTCTAATCAACAGGAAATAAAATTACCTCCAAAAGCCACACTAATAGGGTCATTATGCCCTCCGCCAAAAGTTTCTAGAGCACTAGCAAAAGCAATGTCCCCATCATATCCCTCACCAAGTCCTTCACTGCAAGTAAAAAATGTATGTAGATGACATCCCTCACAAATCATTCTTAGGAAATAGCATAAAAACAAATCCAGACAAGAAACCAATACAATGCTGAGTAATTGAAACAGGTAGCATAAAATGCGGTTATTGTTCATCATCCAAATATGAGAATTTTTTTGCTTTTTAGAATTCCAGTTTTTATGACAGAAAATGAAGTATGCCACGTGAACTCACACCCTGACATGAACTTCTGGTTAAGTTTAGACAATAGACTAATTGCACGTTACATGTTTCTGAACCTAAACAGCTAGGTATTTATGCAAGAAATGCAAACTTTGAAAGCTAAGCCTTGCAATCCATGGCCATACATACCCATATCCAAGCCCACATGAAACTAACATTCAAAAGCTTTAAGCAAGAAATGCAAACTTTGAAAGCTAAGCTTTGTAATCCATGGCCATACATACCCATATCCAAGCCCACATGAAACTAACATTCAAAAGCCCTGACATTCCAGCATTATTACCCTCCAATTTCCTAGTTCATTTTCCCCTTAACTAGCATGTCCTAGTGTTTAATCTATCAAGTTCAGTGCTTGTCAACGGTACTAGCTTATTGTTGTTGAAAAGGCCTACAAATCAGAGAGGCATGACAAGAAAATTCCACTCAGAGAAAATAGTATGCATGCATATAATTCAAAATTCAAGTATGGTTAAAACAATGGAAAACTTTTTCCCTTTTTTGATATAAGCACAAGACTTTGCTTTCTTTTTCCCAGCCAAACATAAACAAGAAGAGTTATAAGCTAAAATTCAGAAATGTCAACATTGTCAATGAACACAGAAGAGACAGCTAGATAAACCATACATAAAAGGACAAAGTGAAGCAACATACGTGTATTTTCGGCACCCTTTGTAGAACTTTAAACTTCTCTCCCTTAACGACTCCGCATTTTCCTCCATGGACAGTATCTATTCCACCAAAGAAATTACCAATATCTTAAATAAGCAATCAATGCGAGTAAAAAGCCTTAATTATTCATCTAAACTAACAGGCACTTAAATGTGCAGATCCACTAGAGATTGTTTCCATGAAAAAAATTGAAAACCAGCTATCTAAATGATTGCAAACTCCATAATCAATCTTTCCTTTTGAAACTCAAATTTCTTACCATACATACACAGCTTTAAGACTTAAAAGACTTATCATTTTTATATATTTAAAACATCACCTTAACATTAATAAACAAGATACTGCTCCCAAATTGGGTACAGTCTTCCAAATTCTTTAATTCAAAGTAGCTGATAGACTCAAAGCTCAGAGCAAAGTTAAGAAGAAGACGAGTGACAAAACGAGATGGTAAGTAACTGACCTGCTTTCGGAACATAGGCGAGTCATCGAGCTTAGCGAAAGGCATTTTGGACACAAAAGATCTTCTTCCAGTTTGTCACAACAAATTCCACTGACCATCACCACACCACTCGATCTCCGTACTTCCACACCCAATCCACTCTCATACCAACGAGATCTTCTCTTCCATATCCATCCTCTCAACAAAAAACTAACCACCAGTACTGGCTCGATTACCAAACTTCAACACCTCCAAAGAAATATACAATCCTTCTCTTCCTACTTACTCTGTACCTTTTAAATAATATAATTTTATGTTCTGATTTTTGAAGAACCCTAGGTAGCGAGTAAGAAGAACATAAAAGTACAGAAATGACGAGAAATTAACAAACCCTAGGAACGGCAGCAGGCAGGAATTTTAGTGGTGGTGATTAGGAGGTGTTTGGCTGTTTTATTTTTAGTATTGGGAATCAAAACTTCATTGCCAGTACAACCTCAACTTTGTCTCCGCCATGTGTGAAAATAGACACGAAAACATAACGTAGCAGCACAGCACACAAGAAAAAAGCTTTAGATAAAAAAAAAGTGCAAGTAAACAGCGGAGAAGAAAGAGAGTGAGAGCGAAGATGGTTTCTTTTTCCCTTTCTTTTCTTTTCTTTTCCTTTCTTTTCTTTCTCTCTCCTCTTTCTCTTTTTTTTTAAGCTTTAGTGCTGCTTTTTTTTAAGCTTCAGTGGAGAGAAGCTGATTTTTTTCACAGAGTTGCGACAGTGTCGTTTCGACAGCCAAACACGGTGTCGTATGAAAGAGTTTTGTTACTGCTTGCTCCGATAGCTGCTGTACGACTGACACTGGTGGGTTTGAGATTTGAGAAAGAAGGAAGAGTGGTTTTTGCTTTACTACCGACTCGTTTCAGTGGCGCGTGTGGTAGACGATCATCTGATGCAGTAAATTTGGGTTGCTGGGTGGGTGGGGAGCGTGTAGAGCGCGTGGGGAGGGAGAGAGAGAGAGAGAGGGGGGGCAGCATAAGTATCTGAGTCTGTCAGCACTTGAAGAAGCGGGGCCCATATTGAAATTTTCCCTCCATTACCTTGCAGGAGACTCCACCAAACAGAGAGAGAGAGAGGGACTTCACAGTCCACACAACAACAAAAAAAAAGTCATCACTCGACACTTTAAATTAAATACTCCGTATCGATTATTAATAAATTTTGGTTACAATTTAAATAATAACTTTATAAATACATTATCGTAGAACTTCCCTTTATATTATTTTTAATTGAAGAATTAAATAATTTATTTTAAATTTTACTAATTATATCATCACTCAATCCACTTAATAGCCACTTAATAGATTGACTAATGTACTGTTTTTTGAAAAATAAATAAGAGACTAAACTTTAGGATGTAGACAAATAAAAAGGCTAAAAAAAGGCTAAAAAATATATTGAGAAATTGGGAAAAACATGGTGGATGGGTCTTTTTGGATTTTACCAATAGTTGAGGGGTTTAGTATAGGAAATCTTTTTCTCGTTCTTTTTTTGGTCGAGGCTATCTGATATTCGGTCATCACATATGATATTGAGTATTTTAGATTTGAGTTGGGCGGGATCTCGAAGGGTAGTAAAACTTTTTCTCGTAAATTTTCACTCATATAATTCTAAACTAAAACCTCTAGTTAAACTAGAGCAGTTTCTTATTAGTTGATTTACGAGTAGAATGTAACGTTTCTATTATTCGTAAAATCAAAACCACAAAAGCAAATACTAATGGAATTGGATTACACGTGCAGGGTATGAAGTGCCAGCCAAGATCTGAATATTTAGCAGGCTCAAAAAGGCAATTAAACCATCCTATTCCTATCCATAAACAGCTTGATTAACTCTAATAAAGTGTAGAGGATGAGAAGAATTTGGAAAAAGTAGAGACCAAAGAGGACCTACAGACAGTGACACCTCATTTTAATTAAGGAAAACTAAACTAAACAGTAAACATTTTTGTCTTTGCTTTTCCTTCTCTACAATCTACGTGTCCATTTTTAACCATGAAATAGAAATACACACCGCCGCTTATTCAGGAGCTTAATCAGGACAACCAGGACATTGTTTCGACAAAATGTGTTTGGTGTGAACTTTGGTTTCTCGTAATAATCTCGAGTTAAAGAAAATTAAAGATAAACAAAGTATTCGCCACAATAAATTATGCTGCTTAGAGATATTTTGAATTTGAGTTCCTTAATTATTTTTTTTCTCCTTTGTTATAGATATGAATATAATTCAGATGACTCGTTCATAATTTGCAGTGACTACTACTAATCCACCAACGCATAATTACTATTCATGAGCAATTAGAGGGTCGTTCAATTAAAAAGATTGGTACATGTAGATAGTGGATGGTTACGCGTGATAAGATTGACAAAATTTAAAAATACTAAAAATTTAGGTAATGTGTGGATGAACCTTTAGTGGACCTTCTTATATATAACCACCCATTAAAATCGTATCATGATTTTATTGGTTGGACGATCTTCTGAAATGGAAAGTCGGGAATAGTATAACTTTTTTCCAATTCCTTGGGCTTTATTTAAGTGGGCTCCATATAATCATCTTAGAACACAAAAGGGGTTTGAATTTGAACGTCCATTCCATGTGATCTTTTCGGAAACAGGCACAAAATGACATTGTGTATTGGGCCTAATTGGACCCAAACATAGCGCAACCCCCGAGATAATTGCGCCTAAATTGGACCCAAACAGAGCGCAAGCCCCGAGATAAATGGGCCTAAATTCCTTTCAAAGCCCAAGGAAACAACGACAATACTTCTTTTTTTTTTATCCCAAAAGAGGTTCTTGTTGTGGCGTCAGCGC
>NBIL01080399.1:0-10263 GCA_002752925.1 Viola pubescens var. scabriuscula | reverse complement strand
GTTTTGGAAGTGGTTTCCTAATTAGAACTCTTACCTTCTTAGAATTAGGGTTTTGTGCACCTAGTGCTTAGTATAAATAGAGCTTCTTGGCTCCAAAATCAGGGATCCGGGTGTGCAAGAAGGACGACAGCAGCCTCTTTTAGTACCTTTTTCTCTGGTTTTAATTGTATTTAATGAAGACGATAGGAATTTTATAATCAAAACATTTTCTCTATTTCTCTACTTTTCTTGTCTTTCGTTAACTAATCTTTCTTGTTCCTAGTAGAGGAAGTCGGTTATGATTCTAAGTTATTTGTGAGACCAAAATGATTTTATCAATCTTTGATTCTGCATTTAATTGATCTCGCGCTTCATCTTATGTGTTTTTCTAGATAAACACTATTATCATTTCCTTTGGTTGTGGATTATCGGCCAAAGGGATCGAAGTAGACTCCTATGCAATTACAGTCGACTGTGAAATGGTAGGGAGAGAGTTTAATCAAAACCAGACCCGACTAATGCTCGTGGAAACTAGTCTGAAGTTGTCTTCCCCTATTCGACTATCTGTCAGTCGAACCAACAAGGTGTTGGCTGGTAAGGCATCACTTGTAACCCGTAAACCTACACGCATTGGTGCTAGGGTGATGTTGATACATG
Organism: Viola pubescens var. scabriuscula; assembly: GCA_002752925.1. Taxonomy (NCBI): domain Eukaryota; kingdom Viridiplantae; phylum Streptophyta; class Magnoliopsida; order Malpighiales; family Violaceae; genus Viola; species Viola pubescens. The sequence goes on along the minus strand of NBIL01080399.1, from coordinate 9,627 downwards.
AGGGAAGATAGGAGTCAGGAGGTCTCTTGATTCTATAGCAATTTTTTAGATCAGAGATGAATATCTTTGCGTTGATGATCGAATACTTCTGAATCATAGCTTTGCTTGCGCCTTTACTAGGAACCCCTTTTCAATTTTATGTTGTTCTAGCTGCTGGAATCGTGTCTTGACCAATGGTACTTTTCCTCTTGGCCAAGACAGTTTTTGATTCTGCGTCTTGATCAAGGGTACTTTTGCCCTTGGTTAAGATATTTATTTGTTTTATTTAATTTCTAGTTTTTAGTTTTAAAAGCCCCCTCATGAGTAGAAGTATTTTAATCTGGTCTTTTATCTTGTGTTGAGTCTAACCATTCTCTGTGGATCGATCCTTTTATCACTATCTGCAGGTTTTGATAAGTTGAACTTATAAATATTATCTTTGATGGCTTCGACACCCATCAAATTTTGGCGCCGTTGCCGGGGAATGGTTCAGTCTTGACCAAGACAGAAGCCAGATTTTTCTATTCTACTCATGTTTTTATTTTATTTTATTTTATTTTGATTTTAATAAAGCACGATCTCTCCTTGGAACTTCTGATTTCAATTTTCTCTTGTGTGGGGTGAATAAGTAGTGAAAACTAATTCTAACAGTCTCTTGACCAAACTGTTGGCCAAGAATTTTATTTTTTTATATACAAGAAGCGAGTCTGGACCAAGTGGCGAACGGGATTCGCGATTCTTGGCCAAGGCCAAGAAGATTCAGCAGAGGCAGATTCTCTGCAGAACTCCTTGCTCCAAACCATCACCTTCCTGAATCTACAGTTAAAGTTATTTTTCCACCTCAATACAAGACACAACTCTTTGGATCTATTTCTTCTAGAAATTTTACTCTACTTTCCCCCATCCAATCCAGCTCCGTTCTCTCCACCACTTCTGCTAACGCCCTTGCCGAGGTTGTGTCTTTCTTTCATTTCTTTTCTTTCTTTTTGTGTGTCTTTCTTCTCTTACACATTGAGGACAATGTGTCCGATAAGTGTGGGGGGAGGATTTGTGTGTTGTTGTGTCTATGTGTCTTTTGCACATGTTAGTTGTAAATATTTTTGCACGTGTTAACTAATTTTTCCAGTTTTAGTTTTGTTTTTAATTTTTTCTACATGATTTCTTTTGATTTTTTTTGTGTTTTTAAGATTGCATGATCTTTGTTTTGTTTTGATTGCATGAAAACCAAAATTTTTGCTCTTCTTTATTTTCACCTCAACTCTTAAAATACTTTGACACTCAACAATTTTTTATCCATGTTTTATTAACAAGGCAACCACTGTGTAACATGTTTAATATCAGTAACTCTCACTTATCACCCCAGAACCATGATCATTTAGCTTGAAACTTGAGTTGATCTTTGAAGGAACTATCTTGGCCAAGTGACCAAGAGTGTTGTTTTCTGTCTTGACCAAGTGAACAAATCATACTCAGAGTTGCCAGTATTTTCATTCTACACTGCCTGTAGAGACTTTTATTATTCTCTTGCATGTTTGTGTGGACACTACCTAGAACCAACGGGGTTGCACGGTGTTGGTAGTTTGGTACCATCACCCCTTTTATAGGCGAAACTCTCCGTAGTGCATCTAGCTAACCCCTTACTACCGGGCCGGAACAAGCTAGGCTAGGGGTGTCCATTACTTGAGCTTTAATTGTTTTATTTATCTGCAAGAGAAGAGCAGGGAAGCGAAAGTTCTGGGAGTTGGTGTGCCCAAAAAGAACAAACGTTGCTCTAAAAAGATAATCTCTCCGCAAAACAAAGAAAAATCAGAAAAACAGAGAGAAAGGATCATGCTCTTAAAAGACTTGAAAAATGGCAAACTAAAAAGATCTCATAGCAGGCATGACTTAGCAACACTCTGTGCTTATATGTTTTATGTTTTGTCTAATGTGTGCGCATTTGCCTGTGTTAGTAACTCTGGTATCTTTTGGACCTTTGGTTAGATAAAGAAAATTTTAGCTAAATGTTTTGTTCCTCCCTTGTCTCTTGAGTCTAAAGTTGATTATTATTGGTTTCTACTGTGATAAGTGAGATATTTATGAGAATTGAAAAGACCTTGTTAATCTTGGATGGATTAGATGAGTTGAGTGTCTTTGTATTTTCCTTCTTGAGATGATTCTTTAAGTTGAACATGGGTTGCTGGTTTTATATTTTCTGTATCTTTATTTGTTTTTATTTGTTCGTGTGTCTTATGCTTTAAGGCAAGCATAGTTTATGTGTGTAAGGTTTGATTGAGCTTAATTTGCAGTGGTTTTTCTACTTATTCTTATGCAATTATGAATGGTAATTCTATTGATTTCAGTTGAATTCCATAATAATTTCAGAGAACTGAGCTGGAGAAGGATTGAGCAAGAAAGAGCCAAATAGAGTCAAATTTTAGGTAGAATCAGATCTGGGAAGAACGGAGTGGATCTTTCAACAAATAAGCCATCCAAATTGGGAGATCAAGATACTAATAGAACGACCAAGATGTTATCTATCTCTGGTCCAAATTTGAAGCCATTACAATGAGTAGATCGTCAGAAAGCCTATGCCGACATTTTCACGTGCAGTGTGTGCGCCTGACAGCCCGCGAATTGAAGTTTGTAGTCCAATGGAGAGCCCAGCCGTGCAGATCACTCCATAATCATTCCAAAACTTCTCATTTATATTATTAGATATTTTATTGAAGATATTTCTAGTTTTCGAAGTGGTTTCCTAATTAGAACTCTTACCTTCTTAGAATTAGGGTTTTGTGCACCTAGTGCTTAGTATAAATAGAGCCGATTGACTTAATGATCAGGGATCCGGGTGTGCAAGGAGGACGGCTGCAACCTCTTTTAATCCCTTTTTCTTTGGTTTTAATTGTATTTCTCATGTCATCTTCATTCATCTCTTTTGTTAACTAATCTTTCTAGTTCCTGGTATAGGCAACCGGTTATGATGCTAAGTTATTTGTGAGACCAAAACAATTTTATTAATCTTTGATTCTGCATTTAATTGATCTCACGCTTCATCTTATGTGTTTTTCTACATAAATACTACTGTCATTTCCTTTGGTTGTGGATTATCGGTCCAAGGGATCGAAGTAGACTCCTACGCAATTGTAGGCGACTGTGAAATGGTAGGGAGAGAGGTTAATCAGAACCAGACCCAACTGACGCACGTCGAAACTAGTCTAGAGTTGTCTTCCCCTATACGACTATTTGCTAGTCCAGTAAACCCTTTAACCAGCAAGATGCTGGCTAGTAAGGCATCACTAGTAACCCTTAAACCTACGCACATTGGCCCTAGGGTGATGTTGATACAGGAGGGAAGATAGGAGTCAGGAGGTCTCTTGATTCTATAGAAACTTTGTAGATCAAAGATGAATATCTTTGCGTTGATGATCGAATACTTGTGAATCCCACACCATGAAAAATATTAAACAAGTTATAGAAAATATCATCTCGTGTGAGATTTGAAGTATCCCAAATATAAAACAAGTTATGGAAACACATCATTTTGTATGAGATTTTAAGTATCCTAAATGATGAAACAAGTTACAGAAAAGTCTGTTGATTTACGTTCTTCAGTATCCTCATCTCGTGTGATATTTCAAGTAGCCCATATAATAATGAAAAATTTATGAAAAACTGCGAATCATTTATTATTTTAAGTATGCCATATAATTAAGAGCTTAAGGAACACGTTCTTATGTGTGAGATTTAAGGTATCTTAATTTACGAAGAAGTTACGAAAAATAGCCGTTCATGTAGGATTTCATGTATCCGTAGTAATCCACAAGTTACGCAAAACCTCCAATCGTGTGAGCTTATAAGTATCCCAAATAACGATACAAGTTATATAAGCGTCCACTGCTGTAGGAGTGAAAATATCTCAAATAATAAACAAATTACCTAAAAACCTACTCTCACGTGTGATTTCAAATATCCAAAATAATGACTAGATTTTTAAGACTACGAAATAATGAATTAGCTACGAAAAACCTTCTCTTGTGTGAGGTGCAAGTATCCCAAATAGAGGTGTTCATCGGTAATTTTGGGACAAATTACAAAATATATATCGGGATTTGATAGTTCCAAATAAAAAAAAAATCTTCCGTTATATATATTTTCAAAAAGGCACATTTCGTTCCGTTCCATTCCCATAAAACTTCGGATTTGAACTTTAGAATTTTAGAATTCCAAATTCGACAACAAGCTTTTAACTAATATTAAATTTACTATTTCAATAATGTTTAAATTTCATGTTAATTGTGTACTTAATTATAAATCAATTTTTTTAATATGTTATTAATTATTATGTTTAAATACCGTTAGTAACTATTAAGTAAGTAGCAAGTTAATGGTTTATTAACAAAAAATTATCAATTAATATATGAATACATAAATATAAGTTTAATATTGCGGTAATATGGAAGTTCCAAAACTAATTTTCAATTAATATTTTCTAATAAAAATTCGAACCAAAATAATCTGATTCCAATCTAGAATTAAAAATAATCTTCCGTTCCAAATAGATAGGGTTCAGGAATGGAGCTTCGGTATTTTGGAATATGGAATTCGGTGATCACCACTAATCCCAAATAATGAAATGAGTTACGGAAAACGTGTGTTCAAGTAAATGTTCAAGTATCACAAAGTATGAACTTTTATAGAAAACGTCATTTTGTGTCCATTCGTGTAGGATTTCTATCTTAGATTCATGATAACAAGTCAAGTTATGGACAACGCCCATTGATCTTGGATTATGTTTGCGAAATAATAAATAAGTTACGGAAAAGCTCGTATTGTGTGAGATTTCAAGTATCCAAGATAATGAGTGAAGTTACAGAAAACTATCCATTGAACTTGGATTTTGTTTTCAAAATAATATATACGTTACGGAAAAGCATGTATGTGGTTGGATTTTAAGTATCCTAGTTAATAAGTCAAGTTACGAAAAACGTCTATTGATCTTGGAGTTTGTTTGCGAAATAATAAATACGTTACGGAAAATCTCGTATGTGGTGGGATTTCAAGTATCCCAAATAATGAAACAAGTTACGAAAAAATAGTTGTACGGTTGAAATATAAGTGAGATTTAAAATCTCACATCCTATAAATAAGTTACGGAAAAACTCATATGTGGTGAGATTTCAACTGGATGCGCCATCAACCTCACCAACAAGCTGATACATAGTACCTTCCATTAGCACCTCAGCATTCACAATTGGCTGGACCTTCTATTGAGGACACACTGAACACCATTAAAGCCAATCAAGCTACCCAAACAAGTGTAGCAGCCACATTTGCAACCGCCTTGCTAGAAATCTAGAAATAACTCAACCTATTAGTGGGAGATCGCCAAATTCAACAACAAAACCTACCCTCCAACATCATGAGCAACCCGATATGCAGTGTTAATTCAATTAGTCTGAGAAGCAGCACAGAACCACCCGCAAAGAAAGACACTAAGACAGAGGAACAGGGGCGAGAACAGAGACAGCTCAAGAATTGGCAAGATGCACTAGATGGGTTGTATAAATACAAATCCCAAAGGAGAGACGAGAAGGATGCCAAACCAGAAGAAAATACCCCACCACCTTCCCCTCCTATAGTTTCAAAGGCAGAAAAGAATGAGGATGAGGAAGAAATTTTGGATACATTCAAGAAAATAGAAATCAACACCCCTATGCTTGATTTAGTTGCTAAAATTCCTAGCTACACTAGATTTCTAAAGAATTTAAATACTGACGAAAAGAAACTTGCAGATGTTGAGCAGGATGGGTTGATTCAGAATATGTCATCAATATTCCAATCCAAACCACCAGAGAAGTGCACAGATCAAGGAACCTTCGACATCCCATGCAGGATAGGTGACAAAGATATCACGAAAGCCTTGTACGACCTAGGAGCTAGTATCAATGTCCTATCTCTAGAAGAATTCGAGAGGCTAGGCATTGGTACAATGAAGGAAACCGACGTGATCATCCAGCTTGCTGATCGATCCATAATTTACGTCAAGGGAGTTGTCATGGATGTTCTTCTCCAAGTCAAAGATTTTATTTATCCTATGGATTTCTATATTGTTGATATGAGCATGAATCCCTCTTCTAACACAACTGATGTTATCCTATGTAGACCTTTTCTAAGGACTGCCAGAGCTTTGATAGATGTTTATCATGGATCCCTTTCTCTTGAGTACTGTGGTCAATTAATTGTGTTTGATATGTATAATGCAGGAGTACAACCCAACGAGTCACTTGCTTGAGTTGTATAAATATTTATGAGCCATCTGAAAATAAAACTAATACAAATGATTTTGTTTTCAACAGGGGAACTAAAGGAGACAAAATGGAGATAGCTATTAAGGCTAGAATAATACCTTGCAAGTTGAAGCAAGAAGAGAGGAACAAACCAACTTCTGTACTTTTTAGAATTTTTAGAAAGATACTACCCAGAGGATGTTTGAAGATACCAGGGACACCTTCCTTGACCAAGGAAAGAGAGCCTTCTCTACTAGATGTTCTTGACCCAAGAGAGCAGTTTTTACCACCTGTCAAGCAAGAAGTATATAAAGAAAGGGTACGGAAAGACAGACCCCCACTACTTCCTAAACTCTCAAACAACTACATTTTCCCCTCTAGAGCAACCTCTCATCTTCCACCAAGTCCGAAACCACCTGAATCAATGGCACCATGAAAGATCATCCCTTTCGCCACCACCACCAGCCTAGATGTTAGGGCTCGCCATCAAGCCGTTTTGAGGCGGTCAATTGAAAACCCAACACTCAATCCCGCCAAAGCACCACCAAGCTGAACCCCGTTGTGATGCGAGCATTAGTACAAACCCTAATTTATCGCAGGCGCATGCGCACGCACCAGTCGTGCCATTGCCGTCCATCGGACCAATGACGCGTGCGAAGGGCAAGGAGATTCAAGCGAGGCTGTCTTCATTGTTGTTCAAGGAGCTGGAGCGTGAGAGCCTAATTAAAGAAGTTGTTTTGTGAGAGAAGGAGCCGAGGTTAGTTACATTGCTGATGGTCGCACTTAGCGCATTAGGCGAATGTGCCTCGAGCCATTTTGGAGATGCGATGTCCAATTGATGTTTTGTTTGATTGATAATACCATTTGGGATGTCTTGCAAGTCTAGGCAAAGTTTCATAGCATTTGCATGTAGGAATTGAAAGCTCGTGCGACTACAATCCTAGCCGCACATGGATTGCGCAAACCTGCCATGCGATTTTAGCAATCAGGCTTATTTTCATTTTATCTGTGCATTTCCTATTTTTGTTGTTCGAGAAATTTCCTAACTTACTAAATAATTTCGCCCAAATAGCGTACGACTCAACATCTTTCTCTTTCTTGGCTCAGATCTACAAAAAGGATAAAATATAGGGCAAATCAGCAGAATCATGTCCAGAATAAGGGCGGGAAAGAGGAGAAAATCACACATAAAACACTGATTTTGTTCACACCTGTCATAGTACATCTGTTAGCACACCATGTTTTCAAAAATTTACCATAACGAGGAACATTTTTAATAGCCTGCAGCAAAGGGATGTTAACTTGCACTTTGTTAAACATCTCAAAAATCTCACGGTCCTCATCATCTTTTTTAGACTTGACTAGTCGTTAAGGGAAAGGTGGCTCAAGGATCTTAGGGATGTACTCTTGGGTGAACTCTGGTGACCTTTTATCATTCCTTGGGGAACCTTAAGGGGAGCGGATACGGTCTTCCATAACATCATCATCACCATTTCTTGGTTTCTTTGCTGGTTTTAGTGGGATGCTTTCTTTTTCTGGTTGAGGTACAAACTCGGGCAAGACAGTCTGGTTAGGCTTGGGCAAGATAGTTTGTTCAGCTTCGAGGTCTGGATGCACTCGAGGAGGCAAAAGGTGACCACTTCGAAGGGTCATGGCATACACTTCATATTTTGGATTGGCCTCGGTTTGCCCAGGAAGTCTGCCCATGTTCTTCAGTTCTTTCATATCCGCAATCAGAACACTCATTTACTTTTACATGTCCATAATGATAGCCCCATGCTTGGCTGCTTCATCAACCGACGGATTACAAGAAGAGGATTGCCCTTGATGGGCCTGATATTGGTACTACTAGTTGGTGGGGTAGTTGTTGGGTCTGGGCTTAAAATATTGTAAGTTCAAGGGTGGTTAACGGTGAGATTGGTTGGCGTATTGATGGTACTGGGGCTGATGGCTCGGTCCAGACGCCTGTGGGTTGTTGGCATAGCTGAAATTTAGATGTTTCCACCCTTGATTGTAGTTCTGCCCATGCGGAGTGGGGTTGTAGCATCCTGCTCCATTGACCTAGATCTCGTCAAGGATGTGAGGGCAAGAATTTGTAGTATGATCTACAAAGTTACAAATCTGGCAGGCTTTGACATTGACAGGCTGGCCTGCTGCCATATTTTGAAACATGCCCATGATGGTTGTAAGTTGGTTTTCCATAGCAGCCACTCGGGTATCTTGGGCATTGGAGGCTCTATCTGAAGGGGCAATATTTTTCGCCATGAGCTCAATGATGGCTTTAGCAACAGCCGGTGTGAGAGCACAAAGAGAACCGCCGCTTGCGGCATGTAGCAAGGCCTTATCATCTGCCTTCAACCCCTCATAAAAATATTGGATAAGAGTATGGTCCGTGAGGTTATGGGAAGGACACAAAGTCTGCATCTTCTTGAAGCGTTCGTAGTACTAGGCTAGATTCTCTTCATCTCCTTGGACAATAGACACCAATTGCTTGTGAGTGATGCTAGCCATAGATGCTGGGTAATACTTATCGGTGAAGACTTTAGACATCTCACCCTAGCTGGTGATAGATCTTGGTGGAAGGTCATAGAACCAATCATTAGCAGCGTCCTTGAGGGACCACATGAAGGCTCGCAACTTGGCCTGTTAGATGTTGACATTGGTTGGTTTCATGGCCTCGCATATAGAATGAAGTTGTTGAAGGTGGTGGTGCGGATTCTCCTTAGCAATTCCATGGAAGGTGGGGAGATGATGCATAACGGCAGATTTGAGTGTCCAATCATGAAGAATAGTAGGCCAGACGATGCAGCTGCTAAGTGACTCTGGAGTAGCATTAAGATCCTCGATAGTCTGATTGTTAGGGGCAACTTGCCCTAGATGTAGTAAATCTGCCATGATGAGTATCGCGGGCAAGACGAACTCTGCTTCATCGAGGCCTTGATGGAAGAAAGGAAGGTCTTGGTGAAAAAGATTGTGGAGTAGTAGATCTGGTGCGGATTTCCTGGTCATTCACAAAAGGAAAAGAAATCAGTAGCTAGTCCCCGGCAATGGCGCCAAAATTTGACATGTCGTCGAAACACAAATCAAATATAATAATAACCCAAATGCCTAAATGCACAATTAACTTGCGTATAGTGGTAAAAGGGATCGAACTCAGGGACTAGGGAAAAACTCTTGCCCTAGAAATATGACCGAGGTAAACAGACTAGAAATAGTAACACACAAAGGGGGGGTTGAAAGTTGTTTGTTTAGACTAAAAAGTAACCAAACATAAAGATAAGACAAAGAGAATAAAACTAAATAATAAAAGCAAACACAAAAGTCAAAGAGGGCAAGAATAACAATAAAGAGAGAATAATAAAGGAATAAAATCTGATGA